>VDFB02036241.1:0-96428 GCA_007258455.2 Sequoia sempervirens
AATTGGGAAATACTAACCTTGGACATGAAATTGAGGATAGTTACACTCAAAATTTTGATACGCAACAAAAACAATGATCATAGTGCTCTAATTCTACTTTCTAAACTGCTTAAAAAAAATGGTAGAGATTAAGGGGTTCAAAAGAGGGACGTACAAAAATTAGTGTTATTTTTGTTAGAAAAATATAACATATCAACTTTTGTGGCTCCATCAAAAGGTTAACTTTTTATGTATTATTAAAATTGGTTTTGTTAGAAATTAGCTAATAGTATGTAGTTTATGCCCAATTTTTCTGATAGTTTTTTAATGAATATTTGATTTTTGACTAATTTTCAAAGTGGACACTCCCTGAAAAATAGAATTTTGGTCATGCTACCCCTATAAATTTTGAAAACTAATTGAATTTTCTTTTTTGATATGTGTAGAATGGAGTCTATTTTCTAAAATTTTAATTTATTTGAAATTTCAATGAATGGTTAATTTATAACCAAAAAAATTGAACACTAGTTTTTTCCAAAAACTAGACACAAACAAAATAAATTAAAGATGAAAGGCTTAAAATTGTCAAAATGTGAAAAAAAATTACATCATTAGATAGCTAAGAGAGAGCCTAACATTACCCAGAAATTTGATTTGTTCATTCTTGAAACATGTGCAAGCCTGACAGTTGACACAAACAAGATTATGTGGAATTTTGTAGAATATGTAAAAACACATCTTTGGATGTTTGGAAGACCCTCCAACCATTTGGGTTGGAAATCCAAAGAAAATATAAGCCAAAGGCTTGGTGATTCCCAAAGCAAGACAAAACATGAGCACGTTATAACATTTTCACATTATTTGAATGCATTGAATTTGTTTATTTTCTCTTCTTTTTTTTCTTCTCATTATTTTTGAGTGAAAGTATAAGTTGAAATTTACATATGGATGTTTAATTTCTTATACTTTAAGTTTTATTTCATGTATATAGTTTTAGGATGTTTGAGAGTGGTATCAGATCTCTAGGAGTTATAATGAAAATTCTAGTTTTTGGAAGATCTCACAAATTTTAGATAGTCAAATTTTAGTAATAGTCAAATATTAGTAATCAACATATCAAATTTCAATAATTAGGAGCTCAAATTTTAGAAATCAGCAAGTTGTATTATTTCTCTCTATCTCACTCATTTTTTATCCCTTACACTATACCTCTCTCTCACTATCTCCATCCTTTTATTTGACTCTCTCTCCCTTGAGCTCTCTCTCTCTCTCTCTCTCTCTCTCTCTCTCCCCTCTAATTCTCTCTATCTCAATTCTCTCTTGCTCCCTCCCTCCTTCCCTATCTACTTCTCTCTCCCTCTCTCTCTACTTCTCTCTATCTCCCCTCTCTCTCTACCTCTCTCTCCATCACTCCCTACCACTCTTTCAATTTCTCTCTATCTCACCTCCCTCTCACCTCTCTCTTCGTCCATACTTCTCTCTCCCTCTCTTCTTTCCTCTCTACTTTCTATCTCCCAAGCCCTCTCTCTACCTACCACTACATCCATCACACCCTACCACTCTCTCTCTACACCTCTTTATCTCACCTTTCTCTCCATCCCTACCTCTCCCTCCCTCCCTCATTCCCTCTCTGTACCTACCTCACCTTTTATCACTCTCTATTTCTCTCTATCTCACTATCTCTCCCTCAATACATCTACCTCCCTCTCTCCCTCCCTCTATACCTACCTCTCCATCCATCACAGCCTACCACTCTCTCTCTCTATTACTCTCTATCTCACCTCCCACTCTCTCCATCCATACCTATCCCTCTCCTTCCCTCTCTACCTACCTCTCCATCCATCACTCCCTAACACTCTCTCTACACACATCTCTCTCTCTCTCTCTCTCTCTCTCTCTCTCTCTCTCTCCCATGTCCCTCCCTACCTTTCCCCATTCACTTATCTCCTCCCCTCCCTCTTCCTCCCTCTCTCTTGCTCTCTCTCTCCTCCTCTCTCACCTCTCTCTCCTCTTCACTCTCTCCCTCTATCTCAATATTCTTTTTCCTCTATGTAGGTAGAAATTGCAACACTGTCTCACTTTTTCCCAAGATTTAGTTTATATCAATATTTTTAATTAGATCTATTTTGAGACCTATAGTAGCTAAACCATAAATAATTTGAAGATGATATGAACTATTCATTTGTAATTTTGTGTAGATTCTAATTTTTATTTTTTTTCAATTTTTCTAAAATAAATCATGGATCTTTTAACATCTTCTTTAATAACTAGTTTTAGATAGAAAACAACATTTTCAAAAAGTAACGTTTATGTCATACAAAACTTTTTTTCTATAAAGGATTAAATTCTAATTTTTAGAATATAGATTCTCAACATCAATATCTAGGGAAAGGACATTTTTCATAATTTTTGTTGCATTTTTTTTTAAATTAATTTTTTAAGTCATTGTAACTATAATTTGGATATACGTGTGTCATACAACCTAAATTTTTGTGTATATATCAAAATCCATTTTTTCTTTTTTGGGTTAAACAAAGAAATCAATCTCGAGGGAATGGGTATTGTTTGAATTTTTTTACAATGTATTACTACTTTTCCACCTTTGCACAACAAAGAGCTTGATGTTCAAAGAAAAACCTATGTTTAGTAAAAATTGAAAATTAAATACATAATAAAATGAAAATACATCAAACCTATACTTGTTGGAAAGCTAGTTTCAAGGGCTATAATCTTCAAAAATATAATTTTTGAATGATGTTATTTAACCCCTCAAAAGGTAAAGAAAAACTGCTTTTTTGTCATCATTTTGATAGTTATGAAGGAGACTCCATAGTGGGTATGATTTAATACTATAGGGGTTCTACCCAAGAGGGTTTGATTTAATACTTGGGTGTGTGCAAGAAGTTGAGTCCACTTTTTGGCCAAAAAGTGGAAGTGTTTTCCCTATTTTTCAGCATTTGACACATTTGACCTTAAAATTTGAAGCACTTAGAGATGAAATCTTTAAAAAAGTCATTGATCATAAAATGTAGTGCTCGGAGTCTAGTTTCCAAATATGTAATTTATTTCAATACCCAGATTGTAAAAATTGAGTTTTAATAGGCATTTCTAAAAACCACTATTTAAAAGTCATTTTTTTTTACCATACCATGCACGTGTATGACATCCATATTTTGACTTAAATTATCGTATTTTTCTAAATCCTTTTGGGAAAAGTTTTATGACTCACTAAAGCTTGTTCTTGATATTTTTTTGTAATTTTTTATTGAATTTTTTTTTTGTTAAATTTTTATTAGGCAAATTTGTCGTTTTGAAAAATCGTCATGTACAATATGCATAAGATGACCTAAACTTATCATTTTTTGATTTTTTTTTCAAATTGAAAAGAATTATCTAAAGTTTGTTCTCGTGCAATCCGTTTTTCAAAATGTTATGTTGATCAAAAGTTATGAAAATAGTAAAAAACTATGATATTTAAATTTTATGGACCAATTTTATTAGAAATTAATTGAAAAATAGAAAAAATAATTCAATTGCAAAAAAATTTACATATTTAGAATCTGCATTGTTTCATCTAAAATGGGTTTTAATTTCGTCAGAAAATTCTACAAAAAAGGTCATCAGCCACATGTCCAAAGTCATTATTTTTCTTTGACATTGTTAGGGCCTTCAACTTGTAGGTCAAACCAAGTTGAAGGCCTAGGTTTGGAATTCCAATGCTTTTCCTGAACCAAAAACCTTGGCAAAAACCTGACCACGATGCAAAAAAAAATTCAAATTTAAAAAAATGGGATCCCAATTATAAAACAGGATCCCATATTATAATTGGGATCTTGTTCCCATCCGACAGTATTCGGACCATTGTAAATGGAACGGGATCCCATTTCATAAACAGGATCCCGTTACCTTCACAACAGCTCCAACATTCAATGCCGGTGAATGGGATCTTGATTATAGAGCAGGATCCTGCTTATTAATAAATGGGATCCCATTTTATAGTAAGCGGGATCCCGTTTTATAGTAAGTTGGATCCCATTTTATAAACGAGATCTCGTTTATTTTATTTAAATACACAGTGCAAAATTATTATGAAGTCTGCAACTTTGAAACTTCATATGTACGACCGAGAGCACTAAAAATGAATTATTTTTCATAAGTTATTGTATTTACAGGTGGTGAATTTTATTTTTGGTTGATTTTATCAAAGGTAGCATCATCTACACCATTTTTGAAGTGAAATTGTGTTATTTTTGTGCTTGTTTGGAGGAACAAAAGGTTTCAATTTGCAATGTGGATTGAATTTTTCAAAGGAAGCATGAAGAAAACAATTTTTAAAGTGGAATTGTGGTAGTTTTCTACTTGTTTTGAGGAACACAAGAGGAAGAATTTTATCCTAATAGGTATTCAACTTCCAATTTGGATTGAATATTTTGAAGTATTTCACTATTAACATTCATTTGTGCTTGAGAATTTTATAATTATGGGAGAGAAAGCTCGTAATAAGAGAAGAAATACATTGACTCCTCAAGAAGTTGAAGCAAATAGAGAAAAAGAGAGACAAAGACAAAGAGAAAGAAGAATGAGAATGAAATCAATGAATGATGGTGGAGCAACCAATTCAACAACTATTGAAGATGAAAACATTGAAGATACCATAGTTGTAGATGAAGCTAATTTGCAAGGAGTCAATTTAGAGAAGAATATGATTATACAAACAAGTCCTACTATGTCTTCAAATCCCTCTTTGAATGTTAAGGAGAATGTTTCAATATGCACAAATCCAAGTACGTCTTCAAATCCACATGTTAGTGAAATGGTAAATTTGTATGTAGAAGTTTTACAAGATGTTGATTTAAGATGTTGAATTGACTATATTCAGAGAGATGAAACTTTTATAGAATTTGTTGAAAACAAAAAGAAAAATCTTTTGTTGCAAATGAAAATCAAAATGATTCATTTTCTTGAAAATGAAAACCATTTTGTTGATGAAAATGAAACCATTTTGTTGATGAAAATGAAGATGAAAATGTAAATGAAAATGAAGATGAAGATGAAAATGAAGATGAAAATCTAGAATATGATGTTGAATTTAATGAAAATACTTTTTTCTAAAATTGAAGTGGTGTTTTTGATAATCTTCCGGATCAAATTTCTTGGAGGCAATAAGAATTATGTATTAGAATATACACCAAATTCTTTTATCAGAAAAATTACAGTTCAATGTCAACTAATGATGCAATTGATGAGAATGCAAAAAATGAGGAAAGTAATGAAAAGGTTAGGCTTTTATGTTAAACCAAAAAGAAAAGATCAATCATTAAAACATGCTATGTCTATTATTGCTAGTGCCATTCAATCTATTGGGAAAAATAGTCAATCTAAAGATAAAAACGCAACAAGAAGAGCTATAACTACTGCTATAGTTAATAAAACAACTTTGAATAAAAGAATGGTAAGCAATATTAGTGAAGTTTTAAAAATGCATCCCAAAACATTACTAAGAGTGGCAAAAAGAAGAGAAAATATTGTGAAGTTTCAAAAAATGCATCCTAAACATTACTAAGAGGCAAAAGAAGAGAAAGTATAGAAATGATCCTAACAAATCAACAAGTTGGAGTCCTAGTGGGATGACCACCGAGGTCTGATATAAAATTGAATGTTAAATTTAAATCTTGACCAAAAAATATTGACATGATACTAGTGGTCATCTAATGCTAGAGATGTTTTAAAATTATGTGGGTCCAAAATTGCATGCTCACCCAAAATAATTCTATTGATATAAATAATAAACCTAATTTTATAGAAAATTTTGTAGTGATTTAGTGTTACCTGGTAATATTAAAATAATTCAAAGGTCTTTTGAAAAATGTAAACCCTGGTATGTAAAAACTAATAAGCAATGAATATCTTGTTGTTGTAAAATACATGTTCAATTTTGTTATTTTTTTGATGTTTTTCGATATATATGTTGTACCTTGCATTCTAACATGATTATACAGGATTGTGGTATTGATATGCCACTTGAAGCAATAAGAGAGTTTATTTCAGGTTTGTTTTGTGAAAAATCTAATGATAAATTATTTTATTTAAGTTCTTGTATTTCTGGACAATGCATTAACTGTGGAAATCTTTCATTTTTAAGAATTTGTTTACATGAAAGTGTTGATCATGATTTTGGACAACAATTAGTGTATTTCAAAGATTTAGGAATGTTCACTATCTTAAAAGAGAAATAGGAAAGCATTGTGATTTAGTTACATAAAAAGTTAGTGTGCATGCATTTATGAGTGAATTTAATAATAAAATTGTACCAAAATATGTTATGCACTTTGAACATGCTCGATGGCTTGATGGCCAATTTCGCGCATGTAGAAACACATTTCAAATTGGTACTATACTTTTAGTGGTTGATTTTGCTAAGAATTATACTCTCGCTCTGCAAGAGGAAATTCAATCTCAATATTATAATTCAGTGCAAGTAGCTATGTTTGTCCATATTGTTTATAGACATGCAGCTGATAGCACTGAGGATGATAGAAATTTTTTGAGGGAGTATCATTTTTATTTGAGTGACAATCGATTACACTCGTTAGAGTTTGTTCCATACTGTTTCAGTATATTTTATAGAAATTTAAGAGAAAGAGGAATCCAAATGAAAGAACACCTCATATGGTCGACAATTGTATGTAGTTCAAAAATGCTAGAATGTTCTATTGGTTAAGTAGGGTTCACAAGGAACTTAATGTCCAACATATATGGAGTTTTTTGAAGCTGGGCATGGTAAAGGAGAACATGATGGAGCTGGTGCGTGTGTCAAAAGAATTCTTGCTAGAGAACAATTAAAATTTGAGGATTCAGTAAAATTTAAAAATGCACATGAGATTGTGGATTCGTGTAATAGAAGATTATATGCACCTGGTTCGAGAGATTACTCTATAGTTCATCGATTCTTTTAGTTGGTGGAAGAAGAGAACATTGTATCTAGAGTTGATTGTGAGACAATTAGTGGATCTACTAAATGACATTCATTTAGGAGTGCAACAGCAAGCACATGGACTATTTGGACAAGGGAGCTTGCATTTTTTTGCCATTTTTGTATCTTAGGAGATTGGGAAGCTTGTGAAAATATAGAATGGGTTGAACAGTGGGAGCAAAGATCATTAACACATGTAGAAGCACATAATCAATATGAAAGAACTATTGAAGAAAATGATCAATTGTTTGCATCTGAAGATTATGATCATGTTTCAGACCTTGTACAAGAAGGTAATTTTAATTTAATTTATTTCATTTTATTTTTTCTTTATTAAGTTATTTTTGGAATTTAAATTAGTTATATGGAGGCGCACAAGTTGGTTGAATCAAATTTGTTAAGGTGGACATGTATGCGTTATTGTAATCGAGGAGAATGTGAAGAGCAGCGATTATTGGTTGGCTCGTTGTGTGGAAACTAAACATAAGTTGTTAACACCTCGAGAAGATGATGATGGCTTTCATTATCCAATAGGTATGGTGAACCCCTTAAGACACCTCCTTAAGAAAATTTTGATAATAAGTTTTAGATCCCCTTAAGCATTTTTTTAGAACAAGTCTTTGATCCCCTTAAGTAAATTTTGAGAAGTTATTTGATGATGGTTTTTGAACATGTTTTCCAATAGGATCGGTGGTGGTTGTTGGCACTTGGCTACAAAAATACTTGAGAAGAAAGAATGGTCTACCTACATTCGAAGACTATGAAACACATAAAAATATTATGCATTATTCACATTTGGTGGTGGCAACAAATATAAAACTAGAGCGTATCGTGGAAGACCTTCAAAAAAATTGCTATGGTCAATTTCTATGGAAGAGCATGAGGCAATCATAGATGCATTGCAAAAGAGAGAGGATGCAGATGGTACAATGGATTAAGTAAATATAGGTAAATATAATTTTAGTTTTATTTTGTCCTTTTAAATTACATGTTTCAACATTGGTCAAGTGTGTTATTAGTTGAAATTCTATTTAAATTGTTCCTTTTATACATCCTTAAGGCATAATCACAAAAGGATCTAGTCCATGCAATTCAACCTAGACAACATGGAATACTTGGTAAAAATAGGTAATTATCAGTTAAATTATATTTAAATACATGTTTTGATTACATATTGATATTGCTTGGACATTAATAGTTAAAATTGATTTATTGTCATTTTCTATATCCTAAAGCCATCATTGCATTGATCTCATACTTTGAAACAAAAAGGAGAGGATGCCTGGATTCAACCTACAAACATGTGTGGAATACTTTTAAATGCAGGTACTTGAGTTCTGTACACATAGATAGTTTTATATAAATTAAAATATGTATGTTTTGATGATTTCATTGATATTGCTTGTACCTTTTTGATATCAGGTGGTGTGAAGACCTACTACATTCTAGCCATGAGTTTGAGATGTTCTTCAAATGGCATATCCAAATTTTGTAAACATCATTTTGAGATGACATATATGTACAT
This sequence comes from Sequoia sempervirens, assembly GCA_007258455.2. Classification (NCBI taxonomy): domain Eukaryota; kingdom Viridiplantae; phylum Streptophyta; class Pinopsida; order Cupressales; family Cupressaceae; genus Sequoia; species Sequoia sempervirens. The sequence continues at coordinate 8,478 of VDFB02036241.1, forward strand.
ACATACTTACAAAATTAAACATACTCTATGTACTTCTATGTATCAAATCAATATTCTATATATTTAGGCGATTATGACCCATTAATACATCCCCTTAAGATGTTCTATTATGACCCTTTTAGATATCCCTTTAATTAACATGTTCTATTATGACCCTTTAGACATCCTTAAGACCCCTTAAGACATCCCTTATTTAACACATTCATTATACCCCTTTAGACATCCCTTAAGACATATTATAACCCTTATACATCCCCTTAAGATGTTCTATTATGACCCTTTTAGACATCCCCTTAATTAACATGTTCTATTATGACCCCTTTAGAAATCCCCTTAAGACCCCTTAAGACATCCCCTTAATTAACACGTTCTATTATGACCCCTTTAGACATCCCCTTAATACATATTATAACCCCTTAAGACATCTCCTTAAGATTTTCTATTATGACCCTTTTAGACATCCCCTTAATTAACACATTCTATTATGACCCCTTTAGACATCCCCTTAAGACATATTATAACCCCTTAAGACATCCCCTTAAGACATTCTATTATGACTCTTTTAGACATCCCCTTAATTAACATGTTCTATTATGACCCCTTTAGACATCCCCTTAAGACCCCTTAAGACATCCCCTTATTTAACACGTTCTATTATGACCCCTGTAGATATCCCCTTAAGACATATTATAACCGCTTAAGACATCCCCTTAATTAACAAGTTCTATTATGACCCTTTTAGACATCCCCTTAATTAACATGTTCTATTATGACCCCTTTAAACATCCCCTTAAGACCCCTTTAGACATCCCCTTAAGACATATTATAACCCCTTAAGACATCCCCTTAAGACGTTCTATTATGACCCCTTTAGACACCCCCTTAAGACGTCATTATTTGTTTTGACAACTTATAAATTAGTATTAGATGAGCTATTATTTATAGTATTTATTAATGCTTTTATTCTCTAATATTCTATGGTATTGTTATGGTTAGGATTAGAATTTTAATTAGAGTTAGAATTGAACCCTGATTCTAACTGTAATACTAATTGAACCCTAACCCTAACCGTTATTAAAACCCAACCCTTATTGAACCCTTACCCTATCCTAAAATTAATCCTATCCCTAAGCCTTGTTGTATCTAACCCTAATTGAAACCTAATCCCTAACTCTAGTTGTGTCCTAATCCTAACCTTTACCCAAAGCTTTATCCTATAACCCTAACCTTAATCCTAATCTTAAAGTAACCTTAACCTTAATTGAATTCTAATCCTAATTGAACCCTTTTGAACCCTAACCCTAAATATAACCTTGATCTAACCCTATGCTAACCATTACTCCAAACTTTATCTTAGAATTTTGATTGAACCCCAATCCTAACAAAGTCATAATCATAATCATAACCCAATTGTAAATAATAATAATGTTATATAATTTTTTTCATATGATAAAGTTATATGTGAATATAATTCTTAATTACATTTATTTTTAAATATAGATATGCTAACTTTAAATATATTGCTTTAAAATTTTATTTTATGTGTAATAATAAATTTATTATATTTTCTTTGTATTTAATTTTATAATTTAAAATTGATTTTAGATGTCCATTTATTATGAAAAACTTATCTCTTTAAGATACTATATTTTTGTACAATAAAACCTTTAGTAAAGCCTTAAAATTTTAATATTTATTTACATATATATGCTAATTTTGAATAAAATAGAATATTAATGATTTTTCCTTTTTGAAATGTTCTTAATTTTTTTAAAAATATTGAAGATTTTTTATGTTGGAAGATTTCTACTATTCATGTATAGTGTTAATTCATCTGTATTTTGAGCAATCGTTATTATAGTTGAAGATTATTTTGATTTTATAACTATTTTTTCCTTTCTGAAATGTTCTCAATTTTTCCTATAGTTAAATTTGACATGTTAAAGACTTTCATTACCAACTTGATATTAATCTAAATATGCATTAATCCAAAGACTTTGCATTCACATGATTATTTCCAAATAATATTAAAATAATAACTTATGTAGATTTTGGAAGTGCATCTGCACATTTTAAGCATAAGATCTATGTGCACTTGACCCATATTTTAACACAATTCAGGTTTAGACCCTAAATTTATAGTATATAAATAGATTACTTGTGTTTATAAATTATGATTTATTGACTGATTATTGTAAATATTAAAATGTCCTATATTAATCCATGTATGAGATCACTAAATCTCACATTAATGTCTTGACTATGAACATAAAATGCATAAATGTACATGTGTAAATTAAAATTTCAAACAATAATAAAGTCCATCATTTATGTAACATATTAAGTGCATGAAACCAATATATTAAGCGCACATGAAATAAAGTCCAATAGAGTACATGATAAACAGGAAATATAGTCCATGAAATAAACAAATATAACACATAAAATCACATGTTTCTAGGTCATGTATTGTCTCTATAATCAAGAGACCTCTTCACACCATCCAAACTATGTGGATGACCTGAAACACTTTGTACATAAGAGAAAGATGAAATTAGATGTAAGACAATAAAAAATGATTTAATGACAATTTAATTTATAATCCATCATAAAATTAAATTACCATCATATCTACATCTAGATGCTTTGGTGCGCCTGAAGAAACCTCTAAATTCTCTAAATCAATCTACATAAACAAGACAAAGAAATTTGAATTAGATGTACAACTCTACAATTAAATTTTTTTAATTCAATTTAATTCAGAATTTATCATATTTTAAGTGTACCGTATTCTGAGGTTGTGCACTAGGCTCTTCTCTAGCACTTGTCTATGCATGCTCAACTACAAGATGTGTCTCATGCTGTAAAAGAAAAAGAATATGTGAAAATATCATATTATGTATATATTCAATTTAAAATTTATAATTCACTTTAAATATAATAAAAAAATTAAATTACCATTTGATCTGAAACTTGCTCTACATGTCCTCCTGGTGGTGTAACTATGTCTGGTTAGAAAGTTGCACTAACAAAGTCCTACAAGATCAAAATTAAAGCATGTACAATTGAATTAGGTTAATATATACATATATATTCAAGTTTGCACATTTTGTGTAGAAATTTTTGTAAACAACCTAGAAATCAGTGGCCTCACAAGTAACTGCAACATCAAATTTTTTCCCAATGCCCATTCTTATTGTGGTATCAACCTAGAAATACATTTACATAGACATTTAACACTTATAATATTTACAAGTGTACATACATGCGTTTCATATATCTAGTGAATTCAAAACTCATAAAATTGTAACTATACTAATGTAAAGTTTAAACAAATTTACAATATGAATGTAGCCCTGATCTATGATGCTCAATAGTGGAGGAGTGCTTGGCAATCCCCCAGGAGGAATCGACATGGATTTTGATTTACTCACCTAAACCAACATGAATATTTGAAAGATATATGTGATTCAATTATAAATTTAAAACTCAAGTTAAATAATTTATGATTTCATATATAATTTTTAAAATTGAAATCAAAATACCCCATAAGGGTTGCCAAGTATGACCAGTGTCGATGTATGTACTCATGGAACAGATGATTGCCCTTGCATCATTAGTGTCATCTATACACCAAACAATTTGATTGTTAAAATGTATTACAAACTTTTCTTTGATATATACAACCATAAAAATTATTATAAAATGAGCGTACATCTAGATGCATATTTATACCTATGTCATAGTGTCCTCAGGGTGATGTTATGCTATGAGGAACTCTACAAATGAACTGATGCGACCAAATGAACCACTAGAATCTCCCCATCCACTTGAACTAGGTGTGGCCTGATTAGGTCCATAGCATACTTGATGACAACTAATACATATATGGGGGACGAGTCTCAACACTCCTAGAGCAGTACTCAGACCAACTCCATAAAAAAATCCTCCATCATCATCATCGTCTCTATGCTCCCCACTCGCTATCATAGAAGCATGTTGATCAAGGTCTCCTGCGAGTGTACTAAGGGAACCTAATGTTGAGACCAGAGCTTGATGATGTACAGATGCAGGAATGGGAGGACCAGGAGCAACAACAAGGGGTTGCACATGCACAGGGCATCGAGGATCAACCCTTTTCCCTAATCTCTATTGTGGCATGCCGCCACCAACACCCTAAAATGATCTAAAATCAAAATAATTGGGCTTTTTCCCCAAAACAAACTCTACATATAGTTTTCTCAAAAAATAAAATGGGAACTCCCAATTTGCATGTGGGAGACTATCAAAAACCATATACCATCGATCCCAAAAATGTGCACTCATCTGCAAATGTATGCACCACCTCTTGGATATTCTAGATTTGTTGGGTGGAATGGGTTGTCGAGTAACGAGGTCAAGAAAGTAGGGGGATAGATGGGCTTTCATTATTTTAAGGTCTAATATTTGTTTGTAAGAGAGACCATCAGAATAAAATTGTCTCATTTTTTCTATGTCTTGTTGATTCCTATCAAGATCAGAATCGATCATCCTGATGGAATCAACAACTTTTTGCATTGCAGATGCAAAACATCTCACATGTTGAGGAATCAATGCTTGACTCTACATAGCATTGATTTGATTTTGTAAGGATGCAACTTGATCATTTATTCATGCTCTCAAGTGAGCCTCATCAGATTCCATAGGTACTGGAGGTGGCATATGAGGGGGAGGGGGAGGGGGAGGGGGAGGGGGAGGTGGACGTGGACGTGGAGGGGGGGAGGCAGATCTGGCTATGGCTGAGGTGGTGGATTGATGATATCATCAATGTTAAAATCATCCATGATATGCTTGATATAAATGTGCACCTACATTAAATCATAAAAAATAGTCCATGTGCATACATGTATTAAGATCATATATTTAATTGAAATAGGATGGAGTAATATATATTAAGCTCATATATTTAATTGAAATGCACATATATACATTGATTGTTCAATTTCAAGAGCATGTCCATACAAAATTAAAATTAAATGTATGTACATGTACATTTAAATAAAAATATGATGGCTAATTTGCATGTGTACAATAAATCATTAAACTAAACTATTCCACAAATTTCAAAAATTTAAGAACTATATATGCAAATTTTTAATACATGCACATACATACTAAACAATAAACTTGAAACATTTTACAAAATCTCATTTTATGTCTAACACACACACACACATAATATATATTACAATTTTTCAAAGAATATAAATCCATGTCACTAAAAATATCTGTCTAGAACCAAAATCATAAATTCATGTCACTAAAAATATCCATTTGGAACCAAATTTATAAATTCATCACACAAAATATCCATTGTTCACCAAATTTATAAATTCATAACTATTTAAGATCATTGTTTTAATTTAAAAACTATTATGGCTCTCTATTGTATAGATCTTCATTTCTTTGTGTTTTCCTTTTCAAAATCAAGAGTTATCCTCTCCTCTAGCCATTTTCGATGCTCACCTACGATCCCATCCATAGCCTTGACAACATCAACAAGGGTTTGCATCCTAGATGTGAACATCCTTATAGGAGGTACGACACATTCTTCATTTTGAATAATGTTGATTTGATCTTGGATGGTTCTAGCAGAAGCATTGATTTGTGCTTGCAAAAGAGCATGTTCATTGATTTCAGGTGGTGGAGGTGGGGGGTTACAAGGTGGAGTGGGCGGAGGTGGAGGTGAAGGTGTTGGAGATGGATGGCGTGGAGGTGGATTGCGAATATTATTGAATGGATCCATGTGATCTTTAAGATATGAGTGAACCTGCATTAGATTTGTAATTTCAATATGTAAGATACATGTTTAGGAAATACCTTTAAGCCATTCAATATAAATGACCTTAAATAATTGAAATAGGATGATAAAATTATATGTAAGCCTCATTTATATGTCTAAGGCACATGTTACTTGAATGAAAATACAATTAACTATTGATATTGTATAATCTTGCAAGATCTTATTATTGTTAAATTTGGTTGGGCCTTGGGAAACTTTGATCACCAAATTTTAAGAACTTCTTTGATCCCCTTAAGAAATGTCATATTGGAACCCCTTAAGAAAAATGAATTACGATTTAGGGTGACAGGATGGCTTAAGGGGATTTACGTCTAGTGAGGTCCTAGGAGAAAATGGCATGGCTCAAGTGAATAAAATTTGGTGAAGTTTCCCAAGGCAACCAAATTTCATTAAGAGCATTTAAAGAAAAAATGATGGCTTTAGGGTTTAGGGTTTAGACTTTAGAGTTTAGAGTTTAGGGTAATAGGATAGCTTAAGGGGATTTACATGCAGTAAGATCCTAGGAAAAAATTACATGGCATAAGGTAATGAAATTTGGTGGAGTTGCCCAAGGCAACCAAATTTCATTAAGAGCCTAAGAAAAAATGATGGCTTTAGGGTTTACGGTTTAGACTTTAGAGTTTAGGTTTTAGGGATTTAGGATAACTTAAGGGGATATATGTAGTAAGATCCTAGGAAAAAATTACATGGCGTAAGGGAATGAAATTTGGTGGTGTTGCCTAAGGCAACCAAATTTCATTAAAAGCCTAAGAAAAAATGATGGATTTAGGGTTTACGGTTTAGAATTTAGAGTTTAGGGTTTAGGGTAATAGGATAACTTAAGGGGATATAAGTAGTAAGATCATAGGACAAAATTACATGGCATAAGGGAATGAAATATGGTGGAGTTGCCTAAGGCAACCAAATTTCATTAAGAGCCTAAGCAAAAATAATGGCTTTAGGGTTTAGGGTTTAGACTTTAGAGTTTAGGGTTTAGGGTAATAGGATAACATAAGGGGATATATGTAGTAAGATCCTAGGACAAAATTACATGGCAACAGGGAATAAAATATGGTGGATTTTCCTAAGACAACCAAGTTTCACTTTATGATCTTAGGTAGGACAAAATGAATGGTTTAGTGTTTAGGGTTTAGGATTAAGAATTTGGAATATTTAATGAACTTGCAAGTTAGTGAAGAAAATTTTCTTGTGGAATAGTTGATTGAGATCTACTCAAATGTTTCAACTAACCAACCTAGATCATGATGGCAACTTTGATCACCAAATTTTAAGAACTTCCTTGATCCCCTTAAGAAAATTGAATTACGATTTAGGGTGATAGGATGGCTTAAGGGGATTTACGTCTAGTGAGGTCCTAGGAGAAAATGACATGGCTCAAATGAATAAAATTTGGTGAAGTTTCCCAAGGCAACCAAATTCCATTAAGAGCCTTTAAAAAAAAATGATGGCTTTAGGGTTTAGGGTTTAGACTTTAGAGTTCAAGGTTTAGGGTAATAGGATAACTTAAGGGGATGTACATGTAGCAAGATCCTAGGACAAAATTACATGGCATAAGGGAATGAAATATGGTGGATTTTCCTAAGACAACCAAATTTCACTTTATGGTGTTAGGTAGGACAAAATGAATGGTTTAGTGTCTAGGGTTTAGATTTTATAGTTTAGAGTTTAGGGTTTACAAAACTTAGGGTAAAGTTTTGGTGCCCCTTGGAATATTTAATGAACTTGCAAGTTAGTGAAGAACATTTTATTGTGGAATAGTTGATTGAGATCTACTCTTGTTTCAACTTACCAACCTAGACTGCTAAACTTCATCTGGTAATATAACTTTGCATGATCTATTGACAGCAAATCACTTCGGCACCCTACCAAATTTGATCCTTTAAATTTATTATTAACCCTTAAGAAATTGATTTTGATTTAAGGTGATAGGATTTATTTAAGGATCTGATGACTAGTGAGGTCCAAATTTAGTCATACTATAGCCTCATTGGTTCCATCTAGCTCTGGGTCAAAAGTGTTTACCCCTCTAATAAAAAAAAGTATCATGATGTTAAAAATGAATCAATCTATACATATCACAAAAATAACAATAATCTTAATGTAACCCATACTCTAACAATAATATAATGCTAAATGATCCCCACCCCTAACCATATCCTAATTGAATTGCAAACCTAATTGAAACTTAATTAAATTATAACCTTTACCTAATCTTAAATGTATTCCTATATTATATTATATTTAAATTAATTTATATTTGTATTATAATTATATTAATATTTACTATATATTCCTAATTGTAACCTAACTATTTACTACAAACCTAATTGAATCTTAAGCCTAATCCTCATTAAAACCCCAAGTAAATTGTAACACTACCTATCCTTAATTGTAATCTTATATTATATTTTATGATATTAAATATTTATATTATTTAATATATTATATTAACAAATATTTAATTATATTTCTTTTATATGAATCATCCTCCTCTATCTCTAAATTGTAATAATAGTACGTAGTTCCTCCAAAACTATCATCACGCCTCCCTTTCCCATGTAATAGGTGTACCTTAGGTGTTAAATGGTTCCATCTTGCTCTCCTTATTGATGCATTTCTATCCTTCCACATAAATCTATATAGTATCAAAATATAGGTAATTTTTATGGTCATTGAATCTCCCTTAATTGCTAAAGAATCCATGATGCTTGAGGATGGGTGGATTATTATCTAGGATCACATCTTAAAAACCTATAGAGGCCGGGTGTGGTATGTTTTTCTTAATAAGGTAAGTATTCTCATACAAACCTCTGCATTATCAAAGCCTCCCATAAGGACACCTTCCTAGATTTAAATTTACATGATATTTACAAAACAAGTGTTTCAAATCGAATTGCTATAATTATACTTTTCATGGCATTCTAGATAATCAAAATAGTTTTGATAAATCTACCAAATAGACCCATTCTTGACATTGAACCTACATAATTTTAGGTATGTCCAATGAAAGATTAGGGTCTAGGGTTCATAAATTTCAAATGCTTTAGTGTTATGGGTTTAGATTTTACAGTTTAGGGTTTAGGGATTAGCAAACTTAGGGTGAAGTTTGGGTGGCCCTTGGCACACTTAGACTGTTAGTGCTACTGGAATCGATTGCACGCTAGATTTGCTGGGAAATCTATAACTAAATTTGGTAAACAAACATCAAGATAAACTTTTATGAATTTTAAACTATTCTTTTTAATATATTGATTTCTAATCTAATTATAATTTAATATTGAAACCAAAGTTTAATATATATCATTTTTTCCATACAAAGATAAAATTTAAAACATTTAAGCAATGCGAATGATTTTTTTTGAGCTCGAAATTACCTAGTTTTCAAAATCAAAATGATTTATTCGATTCCAATTTAGGGTTTTAACAATTTTTTTTGTTCCAATTCAATTTAGGGTTTCAATTTTAAACAATTAGGGTTTTTCATGCAATCTTTTCGTTTCAATTCAAACTAGGGTTTTCAAATTCAATTTTTTTCGTTTGATTTGAATTCAAGGTTTCAAAAAGCTTGATTTGGATTTGTAAATGCATTGTTTTTATTTCATTTTCAATTTCTAGGGTTTTAAATGTAAATTTTTTGTTTTCTTTCAACTAAGGTTTCAAATTCAATTTTTTGGGTTTAATCGAACAATTTAGGTTTCAACAATTAAATTTTGTTTCTAAAACACAATTCAAGGTTCATTTTTTCATTTTTATTAAAAAACCTTTAGGTTTCATTGCATTTTTTCGTCTATTTTTACAATTATTCAATTCTACTATAACAGTTAAAAAAATGCTTAGAACGTGAAATAAATTAAAAAAAAATGCTAAATTAACTTATTTTTTTCAAAATTTCAATTCAAAATAGAAAAATGCAAAAAAATGGCATGTAGGTGGGTACCTGTTGCTGATCGTGGGGTCACATCGCCAATACTAAGGGGTCCTATCCACGAGTGAAATCTATCTTTTAAAAAAAAAATATCAATATAAAATGGGATCCCGATTTATAAAAAACAAGATTCTGATTTCTATAAATCGGGATCCCAATTTTTATAAATTGGGATCCCATTTTTTGACAATCGGGATCTCGTTCCTTTCCATTGGTTCGGGATCCTATGGGAAATAGGATCCTGAGTTTTAAAAAGCAGGATCCCATTTCATCTTAGGCTTGGGATCCCAAACCGTAACAAGATCCTGATTTTTTAAAAATTGGGATCCCATTTATTAAAATTGGGATCCCATTTCCTCAATGTCAATTTCAATTTTTTGGTTAAGGCAAAAACTTCCACATTTCATGGACTCAACTTTGTGCACTTACCCCCCTCTTCAATTAAAAAACTTTATATGGAGCCTTTCAAGACATAAATCATTTTTTTTCTAAAAATAGTGATTTTAGGAAAAAATTACAACATTCCAAAATTGAGACAATATTGTGGCAGCACCCATTTAGCTCTCTACTTCTCTGTATCTCACAATTCTCTCTCCATTTATATTTATCTCACCTATCCCTCTTTACCTCTCCAACCCTCCCTCCTTTCCTATATCACTATCCCTCTCTACTTCTCTCTATCTCACCTATCTCTCTCTACATGTCTCTTCCTCCATCACTCCCTACCACACTCTCTCTATTACTCTTTGTCTGACATCTCTCTCCCTCCATACCTCTCCCTCCATATTTCCTTCTCTATCTACTCCTTATCTCTCATGTCTCTCTACCTCTCCTTCCCTCTCTACTTATCTTTATCTCCCATTTCCTTCCCTCCCTCTTTCTCCCCCTATGAGGGTTGAGGGTGTAAGGTTTAGTGTTTTAGATATAGGGTTGAGGTTATAGGGTATAGGGATTAGGTTTTAGGATATTAGGTATAAATTTGAGGGTATAGGGTATAGAGATGAGGGATGATGGTTTCAGGTTTAGGGTTTAGGGTTTAAGGTATAGTTTTGAGGTTTGAGGGATAATGTTCAAGGTTGAGTGTATATGATTAAGTGTATAGGGTATATTGTTGAGGGTATTGGGTTGAGGATATTAGGTTTAGGGTTGAGGATTTATGGTTTAGCGTACAAGGTTGAATGTAGGGTTTAGGGCTTAAGTATAAGTTTTAGGGTTGAGGATTGAGGGTTGAGGGATAATGTTAAGGGATCAGGGTATAAGGTTGAGTGTATAGGGTATAGGGATTAGGGTTTAGGATATTATGTCTAGGGTTTAGGGTATAAGGTATAGGGTTAAGGCTTGAGAGTGTAGGGTTTATTGTTTAAGTATAGGGTTAAGCGATAATATTTAGGGTTTAGGGTATAAGGTTGAGGGCATAGAGTATAGAGATGAGGGATGAGGGTGTAGGGTTTAGGGTTTAAGGTATAGGGTTGAGGGTTGAGGGATAGTATTCAAAGTTGAGGGTATAAGGCTAAAGTGTATAGGGTATAGGGATTAGGGTTTAGAATATTAGGTATATGGTTGAGGGTATTTTTTTTGGGATTGAGGGATGCTTTTCATATTTTAGGTTATAAGATTGAGGGTATAGGGTATTGGGTATAGGGATGAATGTTGAAGGTGTAGGGTTTATGGTTTAAGGTATAGGGTTGAGGGTTGATGGATAGTTTTCATGGTTTCAAGGGTATAAGGTTATGTGCATAATGTATATAGGTATTAGGGTTTATTATATTGGTTATAGGGTTGAGGGTAATAGGTTGAGGGATTAGGGTTTAAGTATATGGTTGAAGGATAATGTTTAGGGTTTAGGGTATAAGGTTGAGGGTATAGGTTATAGGGATGAGGGATGGGGGATGAGTGTTTAGGGTTGAGGGTTGAGGGACAGTGTTTAGTGTTGAGTGTATAGGGTATAGGGATTATGGTTTAAGATATTTGGTATAGGATTGAGGGTATTGGGTTTAGGTTACAAGGTTGAATATAGGGTTAAGGGTATAAGGTTAAAGTGTATAGGGTATAGGGATTAGGATACTGGGAATAGGATTTAGGGTGTAGCATTTAGGGTATAAGGTATAGGGTGAAGGGTTGAGAGTGTAGGGTTTACAATTTAAGTATAGGGTTAAGGGACAATGTTTAAGGTTTATGGTATAAGGTTAAGGGTATATGGTATAGGGATGAGGGTTGAAGTTTTAGGGTTTAGGGTGTAAGGTATAGGTCAGAGGTTTGAGTGATAGTGTTCAGGTTTGAGGCTATAGGTTTAGGAATATAGGGTATAGGCATTAGGGCTTAGGATATTGGGTATAGGGTATTAGTATTAGGGTTTGGGATATTCAGTTTAGGGTTGAGGGTATTGGTTGAGGGTTGAAAGTTTAGGTTACAAGGTTGAATGTAGGGTTGAGGGTTTAAGGTTTTAGGGTTGAGGTTTGAGGCTTTACGGTTGAGGGTTAAGGGATTATGGTTTAATAATTGAGGTTTTAAGGCTTTAAGGTTTAAGGGTCAAGGGTTTAGGGTTTAGGTTTGAAGGGTTGAAGGATTAAGGGATTAAGGTTTAAGGGTTAAGCGATAAGAGATTAAGGTTTAAGGTATTAGGTCAATGAGTTAGGGTTAAAGGTTTAATGAATTAGGGATAAGGGTTTAAGATTGAGGGTATAAGGCATATGGATGAGGATTGGTAGTTTATGGCATAATTATAGAGGTGAGGGTATAGGGTATAGGTTAGAGGTTTGAAGGTTGAGGGATAATGTTCAAGGTTAAAGGTTAAGTGTATAGGGTATAGGGTTTAAGGGTTTAAGGGTATCTATGGGTTGAGAGTTTAGGTTTTAAGGGTTTAAGGTTTGAGGGATTAAGGGTTTAAGGTTTGATGGATTAGGGTTTAAGGCATAGTTTTGAGGGTAGAGGGTGGGTGGGAGAGACTTGAGAGAGGGCGAGTGGTTAAGAGGGAGACTGAGAGAGAGAGGGGGGATTGTGAAGGGGAGACCAAAGAGAGAAAGAGAGAGAGTTCTCTAGTTAGGGTTGGAGGGAGAGACTTAAGAGAGGGGGAGGGTTTGGGAGGGAGAGACCTGAGAGAGAGAGATTTTTCTAGTAATGTTGGGAGATTGAGAGAGATGGAGAGAGGGAGAGAGGAAGAGAGAGGGGGAAGAGGAAAGGAGGGTGAGATAGGTAGAGATGGAGAGAGAGAGAGAGAGATAGAGAGGAGAAGGTTGGGATATTGAGAAAGAGGGAGAGAGAGGGAAGGAGGAAGGGAGAGGGAGAGAGGGAGAGAGGGAGAGATAGAGAGAATTATATAAGGAAGGAGAGATATGATTGAGGGTTGAGAGTATTGGGGTTAGGATTGAAGGTTTAGGGTACAAGATTGAATGTAGGGATTAGGGTTTAGGTTTAAGGTTAAGGGATAATGTTCAAGGTTTAGTTTATAAGGTTGAGGGTGTAGGGTTTAGAGTATAGGGATTATGATTTATGATATTTGATATAGGGTTTGGGAGATTGAGAGAGAGGTGATAGAGAGAGTAGAGAGTGAAGGAGGAAGGTAGATAGATTGAGAGAGAGAGGAGGGAGGTAGATAGAGAGATAGAGAGGGATAGGTTAGATAGAGAGAAGTAGAGAGGGAAGGTGGGTGGGAGAAAGGGGGAGATAGAGAATATTAGAGAGGGAAAGAGGGAGGGAGGGAGGGAGGAGGGAGAGGGTGAGGCAGGAGGAGAGAGGAGGGAGGAGGAGGGAGAGAGAGAGAGAGAGAGAGGTGAGATAGGAGAGGAGGAGGTTGGAGGAGGTTGACTGTAATAGAAGTTAGAGGGGAAGAGAGAGAGAGAGAGAGAGAGAGAGAGAGAGAGAGAGAGAAATGGGAGAGGGGGAGAGAGGGGAAGGAGAGAGGTGAATATGGAGAGATGAGAGAGAAGGATGAGGAAGTAGAGAGGGTGGAAGGAGGTTGTTGGGAGAGAGAGGGATGGAGGGTGGGATCGGGGGAGATGTCTAGTTTGAAGAGATGAGATCGTGTTTATAGGAAAGAGAGAGTTTGGAGGGAGGGAGAGTATACACACACACACACAGGGTGATACTAGATAGAAGGGAGGAGTAGAATGGAATCTTGAGAGAGGGAAGGAGAGGTGGAATATTGAGAGAGAGAGGAGGGAGGGAGACATAGTGAAGTAGAGATGGATAGGTTAGATGGAGAGAAGTAGAGAGCAAAGGTGGGTGGGAGGAGGGAAGAGAGAGGTGAGATCGAGAGAGAGGGAAGGAGGAAGGTTGAGATTGAGAGGGAGAGAGATGGAATGAGGGAGGGAGAGGTAGAGATGGAGATAGGTAGAGATAAGTATATAGGGAAGGAGAGATAGAGAGGGGGAGGAGGGGGGAGAAATAGAGAGAGGGAGAGAGAGGTGAGATATAGAGATAGGAGGGAGGGAGGGAGAGAGAGAGAAGTAGAGGGATAGAGGGAGAGAAATTGCAATGCAAAAGAATGAGAGAGGGAAGAGAATTTGGAAGTTAAGAGGAGGGAGGGTGAGAGATGGGTAGAGGATGGGTTAGATGAGAGAGAGTAGAGAGGGAAGGTGGTTGGGATGAAGGAAGAGAGAGGAGGAGGAAGGTGGAGATATTGTGAGAGAGAGGTATAGAGGGATAGGTTAGATAGAGTGAGTTAGAGAGGGGTGGGTGGGAGGAAGGAAGAGAGAGAGAGTGGGGAAATAGAGAAATTTAGAGAGGGAAGGAGGGATGGAGGGAGATAGAGGTTAGATAGATAGAAGTATAGAGGGAAGGATAGAGTATGAGTGAGAGATCTACAACATAAGGGATAAAAATTGAGGGTGAAATCATAATACTATGTCTCAATTTTTTCCCAACATGGACATTTACATCAATATTTTTAACCGAATCTTCATCTTCTAAGACCTATAGTAGCTAAACCATTAAGAATTTTAAGATGATGTGAACTAGTGATTTGTGGAAATTTGTGTAGATTCTAAATATATATTTTTAAAATTTTCTAAAATAAATCATAAATCTTTCAACATCTCTTTTAATAACTAGTTTTAGACAGAAAACAACATTTTCAGAAAGTAATGTTTGTGTCTTACAACTTTTTTTCTATAAAGGATTAAATTATAATTTTTTAAATATAGATTGTCAACATCAATATCCAGGGAAAGGATATTTTTTCATAATTTTTTTTTGCATATTTATATTTAAATTAATTTTAAGTCACTACAACTATAATTTGGACATATGTGTGTGTCATACAACACAACTTTTTGTGTATATATCGAAATCCAATTTTTCTTTTTTGGGTTAAACAAGGACATCAATACCTATGGAATGGGTATTTTTTGAATTTTTTTACAATGGTTTACTATTTTTCCACCTTTGCACAACAAAGAGCTTGATGTTTAGAGAAAAACCTATTTTTAGTAAAAATTAAAAATTAAATACATGATAAAATTAAGATATATCAAACCTATAATTGTTGGAAAGCTCATTTTGAGGGTTAAAATCTTGCAAAATATAATTTTCAATTGATGTTATTTAATCCCTCAAAAGGTAAAGAAAAAGTGGGTTTTTTCTAGCACTTTGATAGGTGTGAAGGAGACTCCATTGTGGGTATGGCTTAATACTAGAGGGGTTATATCCAAGGGAGTTTGATCTAAGGGGGTCTTATATATCCCTCTTTAATTAAAACCCTTTATATGGAGCCTCTCAAGACCTAAATCATTAGTTTTTCTAAAAACAATGATTTTAGGAAAAAATCAGCGCATCCCAAAAGTGAGACACAGTATTATGATTTTACCCTTGAGTGAGATAGAGGGAGAAAGATGATACAACTTGTTGATTACTAAAATATGACATGCTAATTACCAAAATTTGGCTATCTAAAAAATTGTAAGATTTTTCAAAAATTAGAATTTGAATTATAATTCCTAGAGATATGAAACCACTCTCAAACATCCTAAAACTATAAACATGAAATATAACTTAAAGTATAAGAAGGTAAATATCCATATGTAAATTTTTATTTCATGTATATAGTTTCCCTTAAGGATAACAAGAAGAAAGAGAAAACAAAAAAGAGAATAAAAAATCAAAGTAGACCAAAACATAAGCGTGTTATAATGTGCTCACATTATGGTAATGCTTTTTTGAATTAAAAAAAAATGCATTTTTTGAATTCAAAAAAATGCAGTTTTTGAATTCAAAAATGTGGGATTTTTGAAATTCAAACCATAATGTGAGTGATTTTATAATGTTATTGCATTTTGGATTGGTAGTGACCAAGCCTAGGCTATCATTACCGACCCATAACACGAACATTTTTTAGTAAAACACATTCGTGTTTTCACTATTTTGGGATGAAAAAGTGAATTTTTCAATTTTTGGTCCCCCATATTTCTACACCCACCCCAAATCCATATAAATTTAAGAAGTTACCATTTCTTCATATTGTAACCAAGACTGAAAAGACCTTACAATCACTTCTCAACCAATCACATATAAAATTACCACCTATGTGAGAAAATAAAAAAGGAAAAAAGTACAAATGTGCCTTATTGTGCATATCATAGAACACTTGGGATATTACTAATTAGTTTCATTCTTTAAATAATGTATTCAAATCTTTTGATATCATTATATATCTTCTTCACAATATAATAGCTTAGCATGCACACACTTTCATCCTTTCAATGTGATAGTACTAGAATCTTAGCATACTCACTATAACATGTATTATAATTTATGAAAATAATTTTTCATATTTCAAGGGGATATATATCATTTATCTTGGCTCATCCTTGTCCTACACTTGGGGGAAAGGGTTAGGTAGCCTTGTCATAGTATGAAACTTGTCATAGTCCCTTTGGCTAGTTTTTTTCCAACCATATATACATAATAGGAAATATTGGGATGTGGATGCCCTACTTTAAGTTGACTCACATGTGACATGCACTTATTTCTTTTCTTTCTATGTTCTTTGTTATTGAATGTGTTTAATATGATATCATATATTGTGCTTCTTCGAGTGTCTTTATTTTTATTAGCTTTCTTTGGATGACCCTTGTCACTTGATTTGTGCAAGGATATAAAGGAAGTGAACTTGTTGTGACATTCTTCCATTTGTTTATTCATTATTCTATATATCGTAAACCTTTTATTTCTTTGTCTTGTGTTTTCCTTTTGGGGGTGATACAAGGCATCGAGACATTTAGGTATCTTCCATGTTGACCCAAAAGATCTTTATTTTTATTTCACTCTTTGTGTGTCATTCTTCCATTGTGTTTGTTGTTCTATGAGTATTTGGGGAATTAAAATACTTTCAAGCTCTATTAGTTCATTGTAGCAAAGAAATATACTAACCTCAAATTCATGGATCCCTTATGTGACCTTCCTTATATTGGTTATTGCATATGTATTCGGGGGCAAGTCCTATTCATGAGATAACTTTATTTAGAAACATATCATTAGCATAAGGCTTTCCAAATAAGCTCTCATGTCCCTTATATCATTTTTCATTTATCATTTTTCTACTTTAAAGTAATTTTTCACATCATGGTGTTTAGCAATTTATTTAAAGTGGGGCCACACATTGGAATTATTTTTTTAATAAATGGGGTAAAAAATTATTCACTAAAAAAAAAGTACAAAGAACAAGATTACAAGAATCCAAGGCCCAAAGGGCACACTTGACCACAAATACCAAAGAACACAAGCCCCATAAATAGGAAAACCAAAACCTATTCATAGAACATAAATATCCTCATGAATCAACATCCTCAATCTATCAACATAATCACTAGGAAGATGAACCCTATCATCAATCTTCCAATCACCCCTAAACCTTGAATCCCATTTTAGAAATAAAATCAATTGAAAATTGTTCAACTCACTTGGAATATGAAAAAAGGACACCATATCAAGCAAATTTCATAGCTAGTGAATTTTTTGAACAATCGCCATCAATTGCCAATTCACCCCTTCAAAACTCTCCTCATTTAATAGATTAATCATGATTTGTGAACTTGATTCGCAAAAACCCTTGCACTAGTCTAGAGTGCAATCCTTTTCTAAGGAAAAAAGAATAGCTAAGTCCATAATATTATTATATTTATGGCCTTGATACTTAGAAAAGAAGAAAAAGGTAGTTCCATAACTATCTCTACCCACTTCTCCCACACTAGCATGACCTAGATTTCCTCTTGAAGAACCATTAGTATTATTTTCAAGATCCTAGTAGGAGGCAAGGATCACCTACCTTCTCTCTAGACATTCTTGGTAGACATTCCTTTCTTTGGAGGAATTCCACATTAAGCTAAGGCCATTCAAACCCAATCCTTCTAGCACCACAACCACCCTATCATCCAGAGGGGCTCCAACCTCACATCTAGCTAAAATAATCTCCTTAAGAATTCTAATAATCCATTGCCAAACTTACAGAATTGTTAGCTTTGTTTCTTGAAAAATCCTATGATTCCTTTCCAACCAAAGCTACCAAAGAATGCATGATGACCCAATATTCAACACCATCTGGAGAGGGGAAGAGTGAGTGAGGGGCCTCCCCAAAGACCTCCAAAAATTAAGAATTTCTCTACACATGTGCCAAAAGTGCTAGATAAACCTAGAGAAAGCACATTGGAAAAATAAGTGTGTAGAAGAATCCTCATTTTTGCCATAGAGGAAAGATATGGAGGAACCCTAAAAGCCCTTCTTTAGAAGATTATTGAGGAACCTTTTGTGAGCAACTAACCAAAGAAATAATTTGTGCTTAGGCCACAAAAATCTATTCCATATCTCCTCCTATCCAACTGATGATACCCAATAAGCATCGAGTAAAATCCTTTAGGATTAGGAGCCTAAGAAAAGATATCACTTTGGTACAAAGAGCTAGAGATTCTCTCTACTAAAATCCTATCCAATTTAGCATGATCCTCTTCTAATCCTCCTACAGGCCAAAAGAGAGAATATTTCCACTTAAGCATGTCCACCTGACCCAAACACCCCACAACTTTGAAATAACTCACCCTTTTCCATCCATCCTCCTAAAATTACAAGCCTAGATTCTATAAATGAGCATAGGAGGAAAATATTTGGGGATTACCATCCTATGAATCAAGCCAAAAAAGAGTATCCTCCTCATGAAAAATCTAGAACAAACCTTGCTTAATTAGGCTAGCTCCTCTCTTAAATGTATCCCAAATAATAGAGCCCTTGCCATCCAAGGAGCATCTAGGAATACCTTTATCATCAACACTTCTCAAGTTAGCATTGAGGATTTTGTCTTGGTGTTGATCCTGATTAGTATAGCACCATCAATATAGTTTGGCCACCAAATCCTGACCAATCATATCTGCCTGTCAAAGATATAGAACACCCAATTGAATAGGCCTATAAATAGAGTCCCACTTAACCAAACTCCACTTCTTTTAATCCAATATTCTAGCCTAAATTAACTTCCTAGAGAGAGTATCAAGCTCTAACAAAACTAGTAGAAGAAACTTGAACAATACACCTATATATAGGAAGCACCTGGACCACTATCTTCAAGAGCATAATCCTCCTAGTATAAGATAAGCACCTAATAGTACAATGATTAGTTCATAACCCATAAAATTATCTAGAATACAATACCAAGTACCTCTTGCTATAGGGGACACATAGTGGGGAACACCCAAAAATAAACAAAAGGAAGTGTTGGAATGCAACAATCTAGTGAGAAGGGGGCTGAATTATTAGATCTATAAAAATATAGCCCTCAAAATACTGTGTATATTAGTTCCTTTTATACTTTTATGTGTTGATTAAATTTTAATTTGTAGAAACACATAGATATACAAAAAAGCATCACACAACACAAGATATACATGGAAAACCAGAGATGGGAAAAATCA
This sequence comes from Sequoia sempervirens, assembly GCA_007258455.2. Lineage (NCBI taxonomy): Eukaryota > Viridiplantae > Streptophyta > Pinopsida > Cupressales > Cupressaceae > Sequoia > Sequoia sempervirens. The sequence continues at coordinate 28,138 of VDFB02036241.1, forward strand.
CTATGAGAAATGTTGCTAGGATCTACTATCCTAATCCAACCTCACATTAAAAAGTACATATTACAATAACCAAACCTAAGGAGACACAAATCCCTTGGTTTTAGGAGCATTCACTCTAAGGAAGCACCCACTACTTAATTTGAGCACATACCTAGATATCTAATGGCACCCACCAATCAAATTTACAAATCAAGTATCACAATTTTTTTCTACTAAACATAGTTTAATGTTGCAACTCAATTCACAACTACTCAAACCTCTATTGCTACCTTTGCAACACACTACTCTAATCTTAACTTCTCTATTCTTCTCTACACTTTTAATTTTAACCTAGATAGGAGTTTCTAACTTTTTTTTTGGGTTCTACTCATTCAAAATGAGTGCATTCTCTATCTATAAATTTTCTCAATTTCACTCTCTTGCACTCTTACCCTTAGCTCCCACACTCTTAGCTAATATTTGTTTATCTTCACTTGTTCCATAACTCCATTGACCTACAATTACTACCTTGATCATTGCACCACTATAAAAATATTTCTATTAGGGTTTTCTTGCTATCTTATTTTATTCTCTATCACCTTAGTAATCTATGTCGCCACCCTACAAATCAAATCTTTAATCAACTAGTCATAGGAATAGGTAGTTCACTTAATTTCATCCTCTATGTCAGTTACCAATCAAAACCTACATTCATACATACTTAGCCATTTGTGACCTTAAAATTCAAACCTGTACCATCAATCTCTTGTCTTCACACCATGATCCTCTAGCTATCCTTCCATCTCAACATCTTTAAAACATAATCATCAGATTAATTCTCTTTAAATAACCACCATTGATCTTATTCACCTTGTATTCATGGATATCATGACTCATAGCATATGACTACTTTCATATACATGATGTAAAGTACTTTAATGATACTCATCTGATCTTCTTAACTCGATCTCCACCATTGACTACCCATCACTTCATCTTTTCACATTGAAACATTTTTTTGAAAGAAAAGAGAGGTTAATCATGATGCAAAGGGACCATGTGACACAATTATAATTTTCTAGCTATTATGTGGGACACTTTTCCATTCTATCACTTCATCACATATTTGACAAGATGACCCACCAACTATTTCATCACATCCCTTTAATATATCATTAAAAGCTTCATATCTTCAGAGGGAGTAAATGTGATGTTAACAACCCATGTGATGCAGTATTTTCTTCCACCTTTCAATAATTGATGTCAAATCCACTTTATATTGCATATTGCATGAAGTTTAAACCTTTTTTATTTCATAGCAACGATGTGAAATAATAATGTGATATTTTTCCATGCATCATTCATGATGTTACACTCCACTAGTTAGGCCTATAAAATAGTTGATCTCACCAAACACATTTCATTAGCACATTGTCCTATTGGGATAAACATCAACCCACCAAACATGTTGTGGGTTGGCAGGCACCACATGATCTAATAGGATTAAGCATAACTATTAATAAAGATTCATCACTAATAGCCTTGGCTAATGTAAAAAACACAGGTGACAGCCATTAGATCTCCTCGATTTAATCTTAGCCATTGATCTTCCTCTATCACATATCATGCAAACACTAGACCATGGTAGAGACCAAAATAGGATGTGAAGACATCACGTGATAGTTTTTGGATTTTCAAACATGAATGCACGCCATCAGATCTTCATCATGGTCACATCACACATCACAGTTAAGGATTTGATCGCAAGAATACAAATAGTGATGTGAAGGGTTTGTGCAATGCACATGACATGAATAGAGAAGGTAACTTGTAGGATGAGGGACTGGTCACAAAATTATTTTGAAGACTTAAGTTATAAATTATGTGACCTACGACATCTGATTACCAATCAACCCTTAAATATAATTTTTTTTTAACTTCCATGACTACAAAACTTAGGGTTTATTTGTAAACCCTAAATCTATCCAAGAGCTCAAATAATTTGTTGTTGAGCACATTCCACCATCATGAATCATGTAGGCAACATCAATTGAATCCCCTTGAAAAAACCATGTCAAGTATGACTTTATTTTTCCCTCTTGACATTTGGAAGCAACCTCTATAATGTCATGACAATATTTCATGACAACCTTTGCAACTTTTTGAGTGACTTTGCAACAATTGAAAATACCATGCTCTTCTATCCATCAATCATCACCAAGCTAGCACAATCTGACCCACTACTTCTCTAATCACCACTTTGGAAACAATGACACCTTTTGACATGAATGATAACAAAATTGCTAACAATCTCCCCCATTTTCATTGATGGAAAAACAAAATTCTCAAAAATTACTATTAATAATTAATATGACATTTCAGACTTTGAACCACTTAAACTTATGGATTTCTATATCCCAAGTATGACATTAATCTGATAATAATAGTAGCTCATCCTTAGACATTGCTCCATTTTCTTTCCCTACACAATTGAATGTATTCACTAACTTATCCCCCTTTACCATACATGGAAAGGGCCATCTTCAAGACTTGCACACTTTCTCCCCATATGAATATTCTCTTGTATTGACAAGAAATTCAAAGAGAAAGAGGGGATTTTGAATTTGCAACCGTCAAGTCATTAGAAATTTGTAAAACCATTTTTACTTGACTTGATCACACTTGTTCATTTCTAGGGTTAAATGAAATAGCTTTGAATCTCCCCCTGGGTCCATGCCATATCACTAAGATTTAGTGATATGATGTGGGAACAATAAATCCTAGTTTCTACCTCAAATATTCAAATTGGTCCTTAGGAAGAGGATTTGTAAAAATTTCAGTAACTTTCTCTTTTGCAGGTACGCATTCCATGTTGACTTCTTGATCTGCAACCTATTCTCTAATAAAGTGATGATTGCTATGTTATTTTTTATAGAGTGCATCACAAGATTCTTTGAGATGTTGATAGCACTTGAGTTATCACAAAGAATAGAGATAGGTTCATTGTACTCAACCTTGATATCTTTGAGGGTTTGCTTCATCCATAAAAACTAAGTACAACATGTTGCAGATGCTACATATTTTACTTCTTTTGTGGACATGGTGACTGATTCTTAATTCTTACTCATCCATGACACAAGCTACTCTTTGAATAAAAATGCACCACCACTAGTGCTCTTCCTATCATCTACACATCTAGCCCAATCAACATCAGTATGTGTTGCTAAAGTAAAATCTTTGCTCTTAGGATACCATAGCCCATAATAAACATTGCTTTTGATATATCTAAAAAATATCTCCATTGCATTGACATGGGACTTTTTTGGAGCATCTTTAAATCTTTCCAACATAAACACTGATTGCATAATCTCCACACTTGATGTAGTTAAGTACAACAAGCTTCCAATCATTGAACTATACATTGTCTGATTTGCATCCAGGGATTCATTTGATTTTATCAACTTACAACTAGTTATCATGGGGGTACTAACTAGTCTACAATCCTCCATATCAAAATTCTTAAGCATTTCCTTGGCATATTTAGTTTGAGATATAAATATCCCATCATCAGTTTGTACAATCTATAAACCAAGGAAAAATGATAGCTCTCCTGGCATTGACATCTCAAATTCATCTTGCATATGTGTATCAAATAATTTACATATCTTATCATTTCTACCTCTAAATATGATGTCATCTACATACACAATAACAATGATCAAGTGCCCACATTCTGATTTGAAGTACATATTGTATAGACACTTAGAAATTCTTGATTGATACTCTTCATTTGATTTTGATTAACTAATAGTATTTCCTCCCAAATCACTTCAAACTAGTTCCTAGTAATTAAATAATATTTATCATTTAATTATATTTATCAACTTCTACTATTAATCAAATTATTAACTTTATTGGATTAATTAACCTTATTCTAACTAATTTTCATCCTATTTAATTAAACCAAATCATTTAATTAAATCCCCTTAAGTCCTCTCATTTGATTAAATAAATTCAATTCTTTAAAATTAAATGTCATAAATCCTCTAACCCACTCAACTTGATTAATTCTAAATTAATTAACTCTAAATCACTCTCCGACCCTTGTTACCCATTTCTCTAGCTTTTAACTCCCCTAAAGTTAAATCAACCCATGTTCAACTAACTAGGTTGCACATGAAATTCATTTCTTTTAATTATCTAATTACCTTATTTATCCTCACAATGGAATGTTCCTAGGAATATTCCTCCCAACTACCCCCTCATTCAATTTACCTCCAAAAGGATCTTACACACCTATCAATACCTCTTACAAATGCATTTAATCCTTCTTACATGCCATATTATCTCTTACAAGGGCATTAACCTCTCTTACATCCTCATCCATACTATCTTACACCCTCAACCATATCCATTCAATTCTCTTACATTCTCTTAACTTTGCACATTTCCCAAAATGTTCTCCACCTCCATCCATTAGCCTTGTGACAAGTGTCACATTCCTATTGGCTCCCATTTTAATCCCACATTCACCAATTTCACTCATTCTTCAACAATTCACTCCTATAAGTAGAGGCCTTTTCTACCTGAAATGGATCCACAATCTCATGCAAGTTTATTATAGGAATTTTCACTCATGGAAATTGCCCATCTATACTATTTTCATCATATCATAGCTTGTTTTAATCATCTCATGCACTTAGAATCATCTACAATCTTGAAGCTTATCAAAGGGATTGGGAAAGGTCTACTTTCCACATCAAAGGAGCACCAATCTCCCTATGTGATGAAGGTTTGATCAAGTTAGATAGGATTGCATGCTTTTATCTTATGTTCTTTCATGCTTTCAACATGTTTTCTTGTCTTTGTTTGATTGAGAATCTCATAGGGAATTCTTTGTTTGGATTTTTGACATGACTAACCTTGTTTGTTTGTCTCTTGTTAGCTAGTTGCAGATTGGCATTCACATTTTGGTACTAGGAGGGACAACCTTTTTAAAACATGATATTTTCTCTCAAAATTAACACTTTTGTAGCTACAAGAAGGCGAAACCACCCTTGGGTCTACATAGTGTCACCTTTGCTTATAGTAAAGCCTTTGGCTACAGGTATACCTCGCTTCTATATAGAGCACTACCTTTGTCATGTTGCATTGCCTTTGCAATGACCTATCACACCACCTTTGCTAGAGTGCCACCTCTATCTATTTGGAAAAACCATTGATTTTTCTTTTTGATAGACCATTTCTTTTTCTTTTTCATTTCCTTTACTTCTACTACAAGTCACTTTTGTGCTCTCTATCTACTGTAGAGCATCGCTTATGCTTTTCACCAAAGTGTTGCCCTTATTTTTAGCACTACCTTTTTTTTACAGAAAGCCCAAAGGGAAAAAAAAAAAGCATAGTTCAAACTAGAGCAAGAACTAGAAGAAAACTAACAAAAATAGTTGACCAACAGCTAAAGAAAAACAAACAAGGACTAGAAAACCCTTAAACTAGAGGGAGCCAACTTGACTTCCTAAACCCAAGGTCGTGAAGAGGCAATGGATTTAGGGAGTCCATTTTTCTTTCTCAACACAACTAACCAAGAGGGCTTGGAATCAAAATCCACCAAGCGAGGCGAAGGGAGTGGATCCACAATGGTCACCCCAAGAAAGGAGCCACCACATAATGAGGAAGACAACAATGAAGAAGAGGAGACAAGAGTAGGAAAAGGACCATTAGAAACATTCAATGAGGGATAGGTAGGTTTCAACTAAACATCAACAGCAGCTCGCGGAAGTAAAGGTTTCATGGAGGGGATAGTCAGAAGAGGAACCAGGGGAGGATCACCCTCCTCAAAGGAAACATCTAAAATGGGAGATCCAACCATTGGGTGGTCCTTGAGAGCATTCTTCCACCAAGTGGCCAAACCCTTGTGTTAAGCAAGAGAGAAACCAGAGGCCAAGTGACCAACAAAGAAATAACACCTGCACCGAAAAGGGAGCCCCTCGTACTCCAAAAGCTACTTCCAAGGTCTATCCCCCACCATCAAGACTACATGACCATGGAGAGGTTCAAAGATATCCAAATCGATTAAAATACAAGCCACAATAGTATTCCCAAGATCCCAATACATAGAATCCACCTTCAAAAAACTACCAATGGCATAGCCAATAGCTTCAAAACATGATTCCTCCCAAAACAAGAGAGGGAGATTGGTAGTTGAACCCAAACTAGTCTAATATTCAGCAGCTTTGTAAGGGGATTGAAAGAGAAAGAATAAGGCCAGTTGAACAGAAAATGAACACCCCACATCCAAACCCTTTCCAACACTCTATCACAAGCCTCAGGGGTAGAGAAGGTTGCAAAGAAGAAACCTCTAACATTGGGATAGATGTCAATTTGTCCAAAAACAATGGGCTTCCAAGAAACAAAAACCCACTCATGGAGATTGGGAAGGGTGGGCCACAACCCATTAAACCTTCAAACCACACCCTAACACAAATAGAAATCCTCATTCTTAGCAATCTCAGGTCCAAAAACCACAATAGGGGAGGCCTGAGTACAAGGTAGAGAAAGAACCCTAGCAGAAGCCAAAGCAGGCCCAAAATGCACATAGTTTTTTGAAACTACTTCATAAAAATACTTTGGTTTACCACCAGTAGTAGCAATAGTAGGAATCACCTTAGAGTAACACTCTTGAAAAGATAAGGATCATAAACTCCCATAACAGGGGGAGACCCAACCACTAAAACCCCACCTATACTACCAAGCAGAGGCACAAACCCATCCACAACCAACAACCCATTGTTGTTCACAGGAGCCCACAAAGAAAAACCAGGAGTATAGGATCCCTTGCCACACCTAGCCAAAAGAGGATACATGCAGGATGCATCTACAAAAGGCTTAGTAGCCAAATGAATAGGACCCCATGCAGTCCTAGCCACCAACACAACCCCATCCAAATCTTGTGCATCATTCAATAGAGGTTTTGAATGGCCACCAAAAATAGCCCATGTTGAAGGGAGATCACCACAATTAGGAACAAAGGGAGCCCCAACCATAAAAGGGCTACCCCCAGTCAAATGTATAGGGGTCATTCCTAGAACTAGCTCTTCATCACCATTCAAAAACTGATCTTCCTGTTGGCTGTCGCCCAACACCGCTCAACTCTTCTTCACTAATATTCAACACTACCTTTGTTGTAGATACAACACCACCTCTATTTTCCAACACCACCTTTTCATATTGAAGAGGGATATCAACTTGGAAAACTAAAATAATTTTTTAATGCTCATTGTAATAGCTTATGATTTCCAATTTTGCTTTTCATTTTATATTTTAGGACCAAATAGCATTACTTTGGGCTTAAAATTAATCATTGACTTAATATTTTCATGTTGGATAAAATTAAACATCCAAACATACTAGACCATTGCAATGAGGGACTAAAATTGAACAAGGAAAACTTACACTTATTTTGGTGCTTAAAATGAATTCACCATTTATTTTAAGGTTAAAATGAAAAAGTGCTTGAATTGTGTGATCTTTTCTTTGACATGATTTGAGTATGTATCCTCTTCCCTTATGCTTTGTGTGATCTTGGGTGAAGAGAAAAACTCAAGGTGTTAGTTTCTTGATTTTGTGCACTGACGTGTTTATCATCTCCCCTTGCACCTCTTGGTGATCTTAGGTGACAAAAAACATCTTGATTCTTTTTGCACATTTTTTTTCAAGTCAATGTGTTACCTTTAGAAGGGCCTGCCTCCCAAATTAAGAGAGGGAATGAACCAAATTAGTGCTTTCCTATTCAATCTACTATATAAATGAAATGGTGGTGATGAAATTAATCAACTAGATAGTGTGGTTGTCCCATAGTGACAAGTGCCACCCCTATTTTCTATGTGATGCGTTAAAATATCTTCTTAGGAAGAGACTAGGAGGCCTCTTATTTGAGCTAATCCTGCTGCATGTATGGCACTAGTGTTTTATCTTTGTAGACATGAAAAATATCCTGATCAACTAACTTTGATTCTTCTATAATCACCCCTTTATTTACCATTTAACTAGTTCATCTTAATTCCTCTATTGATCAATTTTATTTAAATCATTATCCCCTTTTTGATTAAATAAATCATCTTATTTATTTAATCCTAAAGTTCATCTTTAATTAAATAAACTAATCTTATTTAAATCATCATTAACACTAATATCATCCCCTTTAGCTAAATAAATCAAAATATTTCTTTAACTAAATCTAAAATCATTTTCCATATCCTTTTGATTTATTTTAATCCATAAAATCTAAGTCAAAATGTCAAATCACCTAATCCTCTCTTAAGTTAACTAAATCATGATTAGGGTTAAATCTAATGTAACTCCCATCCTCTAGCTTTTTCCACTTGCACAAATAAATGATTTTAATTAATTTATTAAATCTTCATTTTCCATCATCATGGCATAAAAATGGAATATTCCCCCATTTCAAATCTCCCTCCAAATGTACTTGTCTGTTCCAACATAGAATTACTCTCCTCTTACATGTCCCCCACTTGGCATTAAATACCCCTTTTTCTCCCTCCAACAAGCCAGATTTGAAATTTGAAAAGACAACCTAATGTCATTTATTGGCACATTCCTCAAAACTTGCACATGCTTAGCCCATTCACATGGTGACAAGTGGTGTCTTCCTATTGGTTGGGTTTTTATCCCACATTCATCCCTTTGGCCTCTTCTCTCATCAAACTCTTCTATAAATGAAGGGGGGTATTCTTCATTTTGATCATCCACAATCTACAACTTCATGCAAAGTTGCTCTCTTCACATCGAGAGCTAATTTTGTCCACTTCATAGAATTTTCAACAATCTTCATCATTGGCTTGTCAAGGGTTGGGAAAGGGCCACTTTCCATATCAAAGTGGCACCAATCCACTATGGAATAGGTTATTCACTATTCTTTCTAGGATTTCAATTGGTTTGTTTTGTTGTTTTGTTTGTGAAGCATAATGGATTATTTCATAAAGAATGTTATTTTATTTGCTTGCTTTAAACTAACTTCATGAAGATGTATGAGATAAAATTTAAGCTTGTAGGTTTATGGTGTTGCATATGGGGCTAGAAGGAGGGCTACCTAATTCATTTTACTTCTATTTTCTTGTATTTGAAAATTGTTCTTTCTAATTTGTATCAAATAAAGTAGGAATTCGTGGTTTGAGGGAATCTCTCACCCTTTACCATACATCCATGTCATTAGCTATTCCACTTACTATACAATGGTTATCATTATTTGTTTATTAGTGTAAATGCAATCCTTGGATATGAATATGAGTTTTCCTTTGTAGCACACCACAACCCCATGCTAAATTGACAATAATGGAGTGGTTTGGTGTGTTTTTATTTTTCCTGCAAACGTTACCCATTTTTTTACCTTGCACGTGTTCATAATCATGGTAGAATCTTGAGGTGAGTCACTTCCATCATTTTAGTTCTTTTAAATAGAGAGAGGGGATCTATGCATTGTTTGGTTGCCTTTTGTTTTGTCTTATTCCATTCTTGAACTATTCTATTATTAATTGTTGATAATAGATCATATGGATGGGGTCGTACTAGGTAGCAATATCAAAGTGCCATGTGCGTTAGCATACCAGTGAAATACAAAGCTACAACTGGTAAGTATTTTTACTACAGACTAAATACTCATGTGAAAGCGCCCTTGAAAGAAAGGAACTGATTAATATGTCAAATAATGCAGATAGGACATGATTTATCATAAATATGTGAAAACATAGAGCTCTACTACTAATGTCTTGTTTAGTTTGCTCTGCTGTAGATTAGGATGAAATAATTTTAGTTTGAATGCCAAATTATAATTGCAATAAGTCGAACTACAAAAAAAAAAGGAACACAACTACGTGAAGAGATCTGCATGTGAGTGGAAGTCAAACCCTATGGGTGCCTATATCCAAGACCAAAGAGAATATGATTAAGTGTATGGCATGTGCTCCATTTTGTGCTTATCATGTGTTTATGGTGTAGATGGGATAAAATTTATTTTAGGCGTTCTATTGAGCAGTTCACATCCCTTCTCTATGCTTCCAATTTTGTTTGCTTTCTTTATTACTCCTCATCTTCCACTCTACCGAAATAAACCATAGATCAGCCATTTCATAAATCCGATAAGGTACTTCTTTACTTGCTACCGAGTAGGCCTGAATGAAAATATCTCTTAGAAGTTTCTCTTTGAATCTAGATGTACATATAATACGCATATTTTAAATATCCTCTTCTTTGCTTGAGAGTCCTATCTAACCCGACCCACTACTTGACCACTACGGCAATGCTCACACACTAAAATTTGCCTTGTTATGGTAAAATTCCCTTCATTTCATGGGCATACTTGTTTACTCTTATTTGTTTTGTTGTCATTGATTAGGTTTGGTATATGCTTTTCAATTCATTCGTCATTGTCCAAGAACTTATGACCCCCACATACATTCAACTAAAATACCTTTGTGGCGTATCAAGTTAGTTTGAAAATAGATCTTTGTCAGCTAAGATTCCTCTTTGATATCAAATCATTTAATATTGCAATTCGATTCTTAACTGGTCATATTGGTGGCCACTTAAAAAAGTGTGGGAATGATGGCATGATGTGAAGGAAAATCATTTTCTAAGCTTACTCAATCCAAGGGCGATGCATTTCAAAGCCCATGTCAATAGGATAATCAACTTCAAGGGCATCTTGGTAGGAATCTTTCTTAAATACAATTTATCTCTACCATTTCACATAAAAACGTACCTGGTTTTATTACTTTGTTCATTGCATTTTATTTCCATGTTTAAAATCTATAGATGAAACATCTTTTTTTTTGCTAGCACAATAACCTCAGGAAAACAAGTGAAGGAAAATGCATAACAGTCGACATTGGTATCAACACTTGGGGTATGCCTTTAATTTCAAAGGTGATTACAAAGGAAATTCACTATAGGAGGCCCACATGGAAATGCCAAATAAGGGAGGAAAATGATGTTCAAAGTAGATCTACATTTGAAAATCAAAGTTTGTTTAGTATAGACTATTAATATCAATATTGTTGTCTATAGCTAGCTATTGCAGATTATTTTTGGCATTAATTTATTGTTAAGCATTCTCTTTTAACTATCGAGTGGTGAATGAATATCAATGTTGTAGTCTCACCAATGTTGCATTGAAAATCATATCCTAGATTGCAAGTAGCCCATCCCTCATTTATTATCATAATTGGAATTCATTTAAGATTAAAACTATCAACTCATAGGCATTGAATCCATAGTTTAGGTGACCAAGTTATGAGATTATCAATACATGATTTAGACTTTTTTTTTTTTTTAAGGAAAAGGAACTTGTGCATTAATGGATATCATTGAATGAATTTATTTTTGAAAGTGTATTCATTATAATAAATTATCATTGTTTCTTTGAAATAAATCTCATCCTTAAGATTTTACTTTATAATGTTTTTAGGTGAAGGTTGACATTGGAATCAGACAAAAACAAAGCAAGATTGGAGTTGAAAAGGAATTGGGCATTAAAACTTGAAATGAACAAAGCATTTTTAAATTCTTTGAGCTTCTGTTTCATGCTTTAAACCAACTCTCATCTTTCTTTTGGGCTCTTAAAAGGAACACTTCAATTTTTTGTTACAAAAGGGCTTAAAATGAACTTTAGGACACAAACTTACTAGAGTTGTTTTTTGGATTTAACAATTGAACAAGGAAAATTTTCACATTTCCTTTGGTGCTATAAAAATAAGTCATTATTGCTTTGTGGGATTAAAATGAACATGTGTTATATTGTTTTGTGATTGCTTACTCAAACTAACACCATTGAAAAGATGTATGTGCTTCTCTCGCGCCTCACGACAATCTTGAGAATCAAAAGGATTTTTGGTGGTCTTCGGTTGGTATAAATTAATTGCCTCCACACTTCATTTTGGGAAGTAAAATTGAACAAAAAATCTTGCGAGTGTGAGTAAACCTATTGTGTGTATTCTCTCTTTGTTCCTCAACAAAGATCGATCAAGTTACGGATATTTTTTCTCACTTTTTTTTATCTTAAAGGGCTTTCCTTGTGGGAAAAATTACTCACCCAAGGGAATGACCCAACCGGTAACACACTAAAGCCAAGTGTATTTCGATTTGGGATATAAAAGTGGATACTAGAACAAAGGCTAGTATCACGCGGTTGGCTCTGACGACAAGGGTAGCAATGGTCTCTCACCATATGGATCAATCTCCATGAACGGAAAGTATAAATTAAAACCCTTGTGTAGAAAGGCCAAAATCCCTATCTATTTGTTGGTGCAAGAACGGTCATTCTAAAGCTGTCCCACACTTTTTATAGTTTTTAGTAGAAATGGAAAGTTTGCAATGGGAGATTCATGGGTATTGATGCTTGTCTGCCCCAAAAGAAGTGTTGAGCTATGGAGGGGAGCCAATGGGGTCAAGAATCTAACCATTTGCTAAAAATAAGCGTAGCTGGACTTGTCCAAGTGGGGACTCAACAAATATAGTATTTCATATAAATAATATTGTGCTTGTTCTTGGTTACAAAACACTTTTCTTGTTTGAAAACATTTGGAAAAAAAAACATTCAACATAAGCATCAAATCTCAAACCCTTTAGGAGAAGAAAATATACTTGAACAAATTCACATGCTATTGCTTGCCCTTGTGATTTGTATCATTAGAGGCCTCTAGGAATTTCAATTTCATCTCAATTTTCTCCTACTAAATTAAAAAATAGGTAAACTTTTGCTTCAATTTCCACATGATATACTTTGTGGGATGAGAAGAAGTTAAAACGTTGGACGTCTAGTTTTAAAAGCTAATCAAGAAAGTGTTTGTGGTAAAAATAATCCATTAAGCAAAGATAAAAGAATCAATTGGACCCAACACATGTGCTTGGAATCTTTTGGTCATATGGTTTTCATGCAAACATTGGTCTTTTGGTTTTGAACTACTCTTAGAAAAAATCATGTTCTTCAATATCTTGGTCTAGTAAACAAGTCCTTCTTAGGTTCATTTAGGATCAAATCAAACACTTCATTCATCCAAAAATCCATCAAAATCTATTCCACCAAACAACTTTAGAGGTTTGGAAACATCATTGTCTAGACTTGGGTACATCCTTAAACCAAATCAAAATAATCTATTTAGTTAGGTTTGTTGGATGAATCCTTCCTCACACACTTAGTTAAATTATCACTTCTTTGAACAAGTTTATCCTAAAGATCACATCTAACATATTATGGTTTACAAGTTCATTATCCAAATCAAAACCAATCCAATCAAAATCAAATCCTAAAATTCTAGCATTGATCCAAAGTTCCTAAAACATTCAAACACCCATATCATTCACCCCTTTCATCCTTCATCTCATCATTGGTCCTAAACACCTTAGAGGTCACTTTTGCAACAAGGTCAAAACACAAGAAGAACATGGAATATAAACGCGATCCATAAATCATGAGTAGTATAAACCAACCAAACTATCAAATTCTTACAATCCCAATTGATTATTGACACTCACATTTATACAATCCGTACATGGGATCATTATCTACAAACCTTGATGGTACAACAAATGTGAGTATGCCCAGTCTAAAATTTGGAACACCTTTCCCAGTGATAGATTTAAATCTAAGGCCAAACCTACCAATCTATCAATCAAACACCCAATGCATGAGTCTTCCATAAAGCATCATCATCCCACCAAATCTATACATGCCAAGTACAAGTTTTCCAAACATGAACAATTCAAATCCACACTTGGTAAACTTTGGGATAGATATGTTTGTGAATCACACAAATGTTGTTCAAATTCAAAACAATATGTTAACGATTCCATGTATTGATCCAAGTCAAGGTAACACCATGCAAAATCAAAGTTACCTAAATCAAGGCAATGTGATTCCCAACCACAAAAAAGTTCAATTTCAACCTATGATGCCAAATCTAAGCATCATCCCAAATCAGAACATTGTCCAAAATCATTTTTTCTCGGATCCCATACAAACACCACAAGTATGCATTCCAAACTTGCTTGAACAAAAACCAAATCAGCTTTATCAAGGGTGTCTAAATCAAAATCAAGATCAAATTTCACTAGATCAACTTGCTTCACTTACCAAGATAGTTGATTCATTGCACCAAGATCAATCACCACATCTCCAAAATCAACCACCACAAGGTCAATTCAAAGTGAAAATCTCACAAGGGAACAAACAAAAATACACACCACTTGGGAAACCAATTGAATCAGTCCTACAACAATTGGTACAAAAAAATATCATCAAGCTCCCCATCTATGGGAACTATCAAGAACCCCTAGTTAAACCACCAGGGTATAACAAGGAGCACCATGGTGATTTTCACAAGATAAAGGGACACACAACATCAATTTGTATTCGACTAAAAAATCTCATCCAAGAATTCATTAATTGAAAGATAATTAGTATTTGGGATAATGATGAAGATTCAACCATTGGTGATAGCATTGACAATATCCCCACCACAATTGTTGAAAACAATGATCAAGATCTATCCATAAAAGAGCACATTGAAGATTTTTTTACTTCATTGGAAAGTCAAATCAATGTATATCAAGAGTCACTTTCAATCATGACCAAAATTCACTAACAATACCCAACAATGATCCAATTCACGAAATGTCAACATCACTTGAACCTATTGGTGAAGACATTGACAATCTCTCCACCACAATTGTTGAAAATAATGTTCAAAATATATCAATCAATGAGCACATTGAATATGTTTCTACCCCATCTGATGATCAACTCACTATACATCAAGAGCCCCTTTTTAGTGATCTATTTCAAGGAGTGTTAGAATTATTTGATCCTATTAGCATAATCCATGACCCATCAACCAATGATCATGTTGAAAATGTCTCTACATCACCTAATGAATTAGAGAACATATCTCAAGAATTTATTCAAAAGAATGGTCAACATCTATCACAAAGGTCTTGCAATGATCCTTTCCAAGACATGTTGACACCCTTTGACCTCATGGTTATAGATACTGAAGGGATCCTCAGCTCAACATTTGACCTAAGTCCACTCAAAGATCAAGAGGATATTGAGCCATTCCCCATGCCTAATAAAGATGTCCAAGAACCCTTTGTAAGCAATCCATCCTTTGAAATTGACCTATGTCAAGAACTTGATCCAAAGCATGTCAAAAGCAATCCTAAAATTAACCAAGATCAATAATTTGTATCTCCAAGATACTACAATGATCTAATGGATACTCTCCTATCTATACAAGATGATCATATCCATTTAGCACATACTCCTCCATCTACCCATGAGATGCTTTCTATGGATGGGCATGTAGATAATCTTCATTCAAAACATGATTCCTTTACTCTTGAAATTATTACACAAAAAGAGTGGGTTATTGATTCCTACAGTCAAACTGAGTTGTCAACAATAGAATTAGACATATCCCAAATTCAGACTGGGGACATCATGTATGAGGATATCCAACATTATTTACTGGGTATGTGCAAGATCATGATGGGCCAAAAAGTGGCAATATGATGGGTATGTGGCTGACGACCTTTTTTTAACCCAAAATTGATAAAACGAAAAGGGTTTTTAAAAGAGATTCTCAGTTTTCCACCAATATAAATTATGCTTTACTTTGAATTTATTAAGTAATTATTATTCATTTTCTATTCAAATTATGACTAAAGTCTTGATTGATAGACTGATTGAAAAACATCTATAGATTTCAAATGGTATCACATTTTTGAATCCAAAACATGTGTCACATTCTATGTTTCATACTATAGGATTAAAAAAGAAAATTTCAATTTCATGAAGTTTGACCAAGTTAAGGTGGTTAGACATATGAGTTTTTATTTTTTAAAAATTTGTAATAAAAAATTCATAATTAATTATTTACTTGAAAAAAATTATAAAAAAATATGCATCACATTGGCATGAGTACTCTACTTATATCTAAAATCTTAAAAATATTATCATTTTATTGTGGTTAGGGTGGTTAGACAGACACCTACTTATTTTTTCACCTAAAATTTAAGTACTACTGCATTGAAATTTCAAATTTTCACCAAATAGATTTCATTTTTTTTAAACAAACCTAGTAGTTTAGAATCTACATTCAATTTACTATAGATTTTATTCTTACATATTTTTGAAATAATATAGATAACTTATTCAAATTTTTATGTCAAGTTTCCTAACTCTATTTTTTTTCTGATTTTTTCGCCACTTAAGGGCCTATTTTTTCCATGATGATCCTGCACATACCCTACTCAAGGAAACAAGTCAGACAGAACAGGCTATTCCAAAGTTAGCAGAACAACAAATTGAAATCATGTCATCTACAGTGGTCATTTATCAAAGCATGCTTATTTAACTAGACATCTCAAAACAAGGAGAATCTAAGAACAAAGATGCTACTACCACAATACTAGGGGAAACTTTGTCTCAAGAAAACATCAACATAGGGAGCACAAACAATCCTTATGATGAAATTGATTCCAATACTCAACCAACCACATCATGAATCTTCATCCACCCATCATCCCATCCATGAATTGGGACCAATTTCAAAATAAATATTTGAATCAAAGAACAAGGAATGTTATCAAAGTAGAAGAAGCAAGGAAGCATAATAGAAAAAACAAATACACCTAGATACCAAAGAATACAAGGAAAGATTATCCCTATCAAACTCCATTAGTCAAAGAAACGATGGGGTAAACTAAAAAAGGAAAAAGTATCCATCAAAGAGGTCTACAAAGGCAAAAGTAGGCTTCTCAAGCAACACACAAAGTATATCAAGTAGTTGGTCCTAATTCCACGCACACTTCTGCAACCACCCATCATTGCTCATCTTCCCAAGTTTGGAGAGTCAAGAGTTTCAAGCTATCAACTATCCCATCTCTTATTCCTAAGCACACTCCATCCACGCCTCCACGCATGATATCCAAGTCTCACATTGATCATGTATTGGCAACAACCCTTCAACATAAGGATTTAGAAGGCACTCTATCACGATGTGCACACAAAGACAAAGTTGATCAAGAATCTCAAAAGTTGTATTCAAGTACACGTATCTTGGAAAGGAAACTTCTTCAAGTAGGATATTGATGGCACATTATGACAGAAGCATCTACATCGACAGCACCAGGAGGTTCAACAAGAGCTTAAAATATTTCATAGAAAAATACAAAAAATATCAAAAAATCCAAAATCTAAAAAGTAGAAAAATCTTGAAAATAGTAAAAATAAAAATCATCCTCTAGTGAAAACCACTTCCGTGGCACTTTGGGAAGGTACCATGATGAAAACCTAGAAAACAGGTGTCATGTGTAGAATTGAACACCTATGTGTGCTAGTTCAAGTGAAAGTGTCTCATCTCATCCATAATAAATCCAACATTCCATCCACCTTATTCATAATAAATCCATTCATCCATTAAGAATTTATCCAATTAATTTTCATCCATCTACATCCATCTTCCATATTATCTTGATCTTGATGAACTTCAATGCATTCTTTACACCTGCTTATGGTAAACATCTTGACATGAGCCATTTTCATTGATCCTATCCTACCCAACATTATCTAAGCCATGGAGCCCTATCCAAATAACCATCCTCTATCTGAACACCTTACCTTATCGCAAGATAATCTATATCCATTCATCCATACACCTATCTAGGCATCCATCCATGGGATTCCAAACATTGCTAGACATTGGGGCCAGATATTTACATCTTGTTTTTTTGAAAAAATCTTGATCCATATCCTTCCAACTTATGTGGTGATCCAAACATTAACAAATGTAAAATCAAATTGGTCAAACATTTGGGATCCAAAAATCCAAATCACTAGCCCATGGCATATTTTGACAAGAAGATGTTTCTTGTTAAGCTTTATCTTTCATCGAATATCAATCCAAATAGTCAATATTAGTTGCATATAATCATATCAAATCATTCAAAAAAAATTTGTTCCAAATCAAGCTTCAAAATCCTGATCAACCAAATCCAATCAATCCATCATCATCTCGGGATATCCTTTCTAGTCCTCGTGTTTCTTAACACTATCCTTGCATTGTTGTATATCCTCAACAATGTTATCATCATCAATATTGATCAATCAAATTCAATAAATCCCTCATCATCTTGGGATATCCATCCTAATCCTTGTGTTGCTTAAACACTATCCTTGCATTGTTGTGCATCCTCAATAATGTTATCATCATCAACCCATCAATCTGATCAATCAACCTTAGCTTGGTTTTCAACAAAATCCCAAAACAGAGCACTGATAGTGTCAGAAACATCCTTATCCAAATTGTTAAAATCATGTGACAAATCCAAAAACATTAGAAAATCCAAAAATCCAAAAAAATATTCAAATCATATCAAAATCCAAAAACAATCATAAAAACCAAAAAACATCCAAAACATGGTAAACCGAACTATGTCATCTTTGAACTTAAATGTAGGCAAGGCTAATCTTTGATTAGCCCCCGAGACACAAAAAATTAAAAAAAATCCAAAACATTCAAAACACCAAAATAAAAAAAACATTAAAATCTCGAAAATCCAAAAACAATGGAAAATTCAAAAAGAAAAACATTTGTAAAAAAATAAAAAAATAAAAAAATACCAAAAATAGCCTCAAAACATGTCAAAACACCAAAAAAGTCCAAATATTTGAAAAAAACCTTCTGTCCCATTTTTCTTTCACCCACAATAAACACCACTCATAATAAATGATCATCATCCTCAACCTTTGGTAAGACAATCAGAAACAAGTCTAGTAGTTCAAATTGAGAACTCGAAATGTCAAAGTCTCAAGTCTAGGTCAGTACGTAAGCAAGTTAGTCAACTCTTTGTGTAAATATCCTATCATCCAATCAGTCCCATATCAAATCATTTGATATCATCATGTCTTACAATGCATCCTTCCTACAATGGACATCAACATCAGGCATCACCGTAGCTTAGTCTTGGCTAGTGGTATTGAAGAACATTGGCTTGTTTTTTTACTTCATCTTTCTCTTTTGAATTATTGTATTGCATTCATTCCAAGGACCTCTCCATGATGTTCAAACAAAAGGATTTAGAGAGATAGGAATGGAGCAATGATCATTATCTTTTATCTGCTACACTTGTTGGATATTTTTGTAATATAACCTTGGTCATACATGCTTTGTTTAGATGTAGGGAGGATTTTTTAGGTATCTTGTTGA
Organism: Sequoia sempervirens; assembly: GCA_007258455.2. Taxonomy (NCBI): domain Eukaryota; kingdom Viridiplantae; phylum Streptophyta; class Pinopsida; order Cupressales; family Cupressaceae; genus Sequoia; species Sequoia sempervirens. The sequence goes on from VDFB02036241.1 coordinate 47,397, forward strand.
CCACATGGGAAGTCTTACCTTCCTATGTTTTGGTCTAAGATGTTTTGAATATTTGAACTACCATTTTGAATAAGGTTTTGTATATCAAGTGTGAATAGAAATACTCCTATCTGATTGTCGAGTCAAATTCCATCACACTAGGTACAATGCCATCCTATTTCTTTATACCTTGATGCATTGTATCTATGTGTGTTGTCAAACATAAGGTAAGTGGCCCTTTTAAAGTCTCAATTCTAGATAAGAAAATCATCCATCTCTCATCATCATCACCTTGTATCTTGTTGATATCTCTTGCTTTCTTCTTTCTTCTTTTTTGTGCTAGCATCATGTCATGATCAGGTAATCATCATCTCCAATGCATACATCCTGCATCCACAAATCATTAGCATACATAAATCTCATAATCATAGCATATCACATCATCCATCTCATCCATATCAAAGGCATTGCATTATCATTTAAGTTGTTTAGGATAATATAGATTGGTTATTCTAAGCATCTTAAAACCATCAACATACTGCATATCATATCATATCATATAAGAAACACTGATCATCTCACATGCATTTTCAACATCATAATATAGATTTGTTAGTCTAAGCATCTCATAAATCATACATCTACATAAAACATCCATTGCATAATCATATAGGCATCGTCTAATCATCCATCTCAAATGCATTACATCATCATTTTAAGTTGTTTAGGATAATATAGATTGGTTAGTCTAAGCATCTTGAAACCATCTCATTTGCATCATCATCATAACTATACATATGTCCATATTGAACCTCTTTATCGTGAGATCGACCCTCAAAATCGAATCTTTTCACTTGATCTCTCAAGGGGGCAATGTACTAGTGTACTTCTTTTCACTGGGGCATCCAAAAAAAAAGAATTTTTTTGAATTTTGATCACGGCAAGTTCATTCTTTGAACCAACACAACAAGTGCATTGCTTCAAAGAGGGGAAAAATGTAGACATGAAAAATATCCTAATCAACTAACTTCAATTCTTTTGTAATCACCCCCTTATTTACCATTTAACTAGTTCATCTTAATTCCTTTGTTGATCAATTTTATTTATATCATCATCCCCTTTTTGATTAAATAAATCATCTTATTTATTTAATCCTAAAGTTCATCTTTAATTAAATAAACCAATCTTATTTAAATCATCATTAACACTAATATCAACCCCTTTAGCTAAATAAATCAAAATATTTACTTAACTAAATCTAAAATCATTTTCCATCTCCTTTTGATTTATTTTAATCCATAAAATCTAAGTCAAAATGTCAAATCACCTAATCCTCTCTTAATTTAACTAAATCATGATTAAGGTTAAATCTAATGCAATTCCCATCCTCTAGCTTTTCCCACTTGCACAAATAAATTATTTTAATTAATCTATTAAATCTTCATTTTCCATCAACATGGCATAAAAATGGAATATTCCCCCATTTCAAATCTCCCTCCGAGTGGACTTGTCCCTTCTAACATAGCATTAACTCCCCTCTTACATGTCACCCACTTGGCATTGAAGACCCCTTCTTCTCCCTCCAAAAATTCAAATTTGAAATTTGAAAAGGCCACCTAATGTCATTTATTGGCACATTCCTCAAAACTTGAACATGCTTGGCCCATTCACATGGTGACAAGTGGTGCCTTCCTATTGGTTGGGTTTTTATCCCACATTCATCCCTTTTGCCTCTTCTCTCATCAAACTCTTCTATAAATGGAGGGGGTATTCTTCATTTTTATCATCCACAATCTACAACTTCATGCAAAGTTACTCTCTTCACATTGAGAGCTAAGTTTTTCCACTTCATAGCATTTATAACAATCTTCATCATTGGCTTGTCAAGGGTTGGGAAAGGGCCACTTTCCATATCAAAGTGGCACCAATCCACTATGGAATATGTTATTCACTATGATTTTTATGATTTCAATTGGTTTGTTTTGTTGTTTTGTTTGTGAAGCATAATGGATTATTTCATAAAGAATGCTATTTTATTTGCTTGCTTTAAACTAACTTCATGAAGATGTATGAGATATAATTTAAGCTTGTAGGTTTATGGTATTACAATCTTGGATATCCAAACTAAGAACCAACATGTTTTAGTGAAAAAAAAACTTAATACTTGTTGGTCCAAGAATGGTCATTTTGAAGCCACCCCACATTCCACTATTCATAGTAGAAATAGAAAAATCCTTTGGGGATTAAGATTTGGTGTGCCTGAGAAGTGTTTTCCATGTAAGGGGGAGCCAATGCCACAAAATCTCTAGTTGTTCACTTTGTCTTAGTGTTTTGAGCAATCCAAGTGGGGACTAATCAATTAGTATCTCTTTAGCCTATGATTGTGCATTTTGCAAGTCAGTTGTACACATTGCTTGATTCAAAAACATTGAAACAAACATTTAACAATCATCAATTTTTCAAACCCTTAGAAAAATTTGAATACCTATGAATAATTTAGTTCTTATTGCTTGTCCCTAAGGATTCCATCCTTAGAGGCTTCTAAATACTTAGGCTCATATCTCAATTCACTCTCTTCAAAGTCAACCTAAGAAAACTATGGTCTTGGCTCTTTTATTTTCACATAATGGAACTTGTGGAATGAAAAGGAGCTTAGAAATAGAAATTTAGTTTGAAATTTAAGCAAGACAAACTTGATGTGGTAAAAATAACTCATTATCAAGATAAAATCACAATTGGACCCCACATTGTGTTTGTCTTCATGATTTCTCATAAGATCAAAATTTCAAAACAAAGTTCCACATTATGTCACTTCAAACTTGGGCCTCATAGTCAAAAGTACATCAAGAAACACTTTGTAGCACTTTACCAAAATAGGAACATCTTGATAGGGAATTTTATAGACACATTTCTATGAGGGATAATCTAGACTTGTATGTCCAATATGAGCCCCTCATTTAAGCTATGATCTTGAAGTCATATATAGGGTAAAGGATGTTCTTCATCTCCTTGGTGTTGTAAAAAAATTCCTTCTATGTTTATCTAGATTCAAAACAAACAACTCCATCCATTCTCAAAACTTTTATCAAAATTCATCTCACAAACAACTTTCTAGAACTTTGAAAACATCCTAATGCTAGGCTTTTTGTAAATCCTTACACCAAATAAAAATCATCTTTTTTAGTTAGATGTTTGGGATTGAATACCTTCTCAAACACTTAGTTAAATTAGAAACCTCCCTTTTGGACAAGTTCATCCTAAGATCACATCTAACATCTTAGGGTTTACAAGTTCATCATCCAAATCAAAAAAATAAAAATAAAAAATACTAAATTCTAGTATTTATCCAAAGTTCTTAAAGGTTCCAACATCCATGTCATTCATCCCCTCATTTACTACATCATCATAATTTTTTCCTAAAATACATCCTATAATTTTATTTTTTACCTAAATTTTAGATCAACTGAAGGAGTTAAAAGGTTCATCCCACATGTTCCTAAGCTTTGATCCCAATTTTATGGTCAAAACATGGTCACAACATAAGAAGATCATGGAGAAAAACAAAGAAACATCAACCACAAGTGATATGAGTCAAACAAAATTTGACCCTAAGGCATCTACTAATCCTCCACCTAATCCCCCTCAACTGCCATAAGATCTTCAAGAGGGAGGTTTCCATTTTGAAGATGTCACAAATAATTACAAAGAGATGTCCCAAGATGAAATACTTGAATTAGTGTAAAATACATAAACCCAAAAACTTATTAACACAGTCATGAAACTGAATCCCACCCAAAAGATGTTGGCATTAGCCAAAGAAGGAAACAAACTCCCTTTTTATTTTGATATAAGTACCATTATCGAGTAACCTTTAGCAAACATCTCACAAACATCATTCACACCCTCCTTTCCAAGAATAATCCAATCCATCTCTCAACCATTATCATCTCACACACAAAGTCAACCCATGATCACCAAGGGAAGCTCATTACTTCAAGCTCTTCAAGAAAACCCACTTGTCAATAGTCAAAATTTAGAGGCCTAAACAATATTAGGAATGCTAAACACCATCCCGCAAGACCCCCAACAACCATCTATACCAATCTTTTCCCATGATACAAATAATTCATCCACTTTTTTGTGGCACACCGACTTATGACCATGCTACATAGGGTTATACCCCCAACATATCACAAGGAAAAGCAGATTTATTTGGACAAGTGTGTACCTTAAATGCTTCATCTTCATTTCTACAATGGAACACATAACAAATTTTCCCACATTCCCTATCTTGGCATCATCATCTACATTGATTCAAGGTTAGGGTAAATTCCTTGATTGAACACATAAACCAAAAATCAATCAAATAAATTCAACCCCCCAAGCACAAATCAAATCAACATGTTTACCTTACCAAATCCTCTAAACATGCCACTGATATCACAACACCAAGTGGCATCATCCCAAATATCTCAACCACCAATCACATCATCTAAAAAACCTCAAACATCCCAAAATCTAGTCTCAGAAGGACTAAGCATATCAACATACACCTCAACAAACATCCCAACAACATCTTGTCACATCATCTCATACCATCCCTCAAAATCCTCCACCTCCACCTCTAAATCCTAATGCCAAAAACCAATATAGCATCACATTGCAAGTAATTTAGCAAGCTTACCAAAAGGAATTGTAACAATTACAATCCCAATAAGCTCAAGCTCAATCCCAAGCACAAGTATAAACACAATATTTACTACAATAATAGCAAGCTCAAGCACAAGCCAAAGCACAAGCTCAAGCTCAAGTCCAAGCACAAGCTTTTCTACAACATCAATAAGATGCACAATAGGCACAACAATAGGTTCGAGCTCAATCCCAAGTGAAATACTTGTTACAACAACAAGCTTTACAACAATACCACACACAACAACAAGTGTTGATAGCACAACAACAAAAAATAACACAAAAATAGGCCCAACAATAGGAACTATTGGCACAAAAACAACAACAACAACATGCACACTGAAAAGCATTTCTCACACAAAAAATCTTCCAACAACCCTTCACAAACACACAACAAAATTCCTTGAACCTTAAAACACAAGTAACACATGCCACCCCATCATTTACCCAGAATACCATACCATCCCAAAACACACACATTCCATCACCCAATCCACAAGTTGATCTTTCCACACAAGTCAAATTTCGCTCACAAAAAATACATGATATCCAATCTAGAAAAGTGAAAACAATCATACACCCAACAAGATTTGTGCCCCTATCCATTTGATAGGAATATTGCTACAATTTCATTCCCATTAGGATTCAAAATACAAAAATTCAACAAATACAGAGGAAAAGGAAATCTTGAGGATCATATCAGAGAATTCCACATACATCACATGGAAGTAGCCTATGAGGATTCCTATCTGATGCAACTCTTCCCTTGAATTTTGGTTGGACCCTTAATGGAATGGTTCTATTGTTTACCTCCCAGAATCAAAAAGTTCCAAGAAGTTGTGGACCTATTCATAGAAAACTATTCATTTAACCTAGACATGGATGTAATCCTAGAGGAACTATCTAGCCTCAAACAAGATAAGGGAGAGACATTTTCACCTTTCTTATAATGATGGAGATCTAGAGCCGGCCAAAGTAACAACAAATTGGAACCATTATCTCTATATTGAAGTGGAATTGTCCTTCCATTTGAAAATGCAATGCATTATGACATATGACCAACTGATCCCTAAGGATCTCAACATTGAAAGATCCCTCATAGCACAAGGGTGCACACCCATGTACCAAGACAATATACCATTAACAAGCTACAATGAAAAACCTCACAAATGGGCTAAAACTAAAAATGTTACCAATGATGGTGTTGTTGATGCCAAAGTTGTTATTATTGCTCCAAAAAAAAACATGAAAACATACCCTCAACAAAACACTCACCAACCAAAAATCAATGCACAACAACCCATTCACCAAAACACCACACAAACAAACCCACCACAACAACAACAACCAAACAATCAAACAATAAACAATGTGAAAACTCAACTAAAACACAATTATATGCCACTAGGGGAACCCATTGAATCCGTCATGCAATAGCTAGTGCAAGCAAACCTCATCACACTACCCATCTATGAAAATTACCAAGAACCTCAATTTAAACCACCTTGGTATAATGAGAAGCACCTTTGTCATTTTCACAAAATCAAGGGACACACAATAGCTAGTTTTATGAGACTCAAAAATCTTATCCAATATATCATCAATGATAAAGTCATAACTATTGAAAAACCAATAGGAAATCAAGATCTCAAGATATACACAAATCCCATGTTGGATCACAAAAAAGGAAACAACAATGGTAAAGGAAAGAATTACACCAATGTAAACCATATCTATGACCATGTTGTAGCATCATTGGATGAATCTGTAACGGTTATCAACATTAAAGGACCCAAAGCCGAGTATGGAGTCACCATATGTAGTGAGTATATTTCTATCCCAGGACCATCACCACCACCTAGGGATCCACCTACCAATTCAAAATCTAACCCTAGTTTTTGTAACATCTTGGAACAATTGAAAAAGACACCCACCCAAATCTCCATGACGGGGTTGCTTATAATATTGCCTGCACATAGGGATATTCTAGAGAAATCCTTGGTGACATCCTCCATCCCCACCAACATTGACATAGACCAATTTCAAGCTATGGTCAGACACATAACTACACCACCTATCCTTACATTATCCAAGAATGAACTCCTAACTCAACCATCACGTAATTGTGCACTTCACCTTAAGGTCTTGGTGATGAGCTTAAAATGTGCTCATAATTTGGATGTTATGATAAACTTTTAAATTCCTTTACTTTTGTTATTTCATGGCTATTTAAACTCTTTTGAAACCTTTTATTGGGATATCCTGTAGCAAGATACTTTATTCCTACAACTCATTGTGTTGACTTGATTGCATTTATTGCCCTGTTGACTCCCTAAAATGACTGGTATATTGTATACAATTTTTAGATGATGAAATAGATTTAAATGTGTGATTAATGAATAGATATCATGTATGTGCCATACGCCTTTTCTTTTGCATCTGTACCTCTAGTTTCGCAGGTTGTTGAAGAATGATCGAGTCAAGCACAACCAATCTCAGTCTTGCAGTAAAGTCCATTTCCTGCACGACTTCGAGGGAGCTCTGGCGAAGACTCTTTGACCAAAACCATGGGAAATATTTTTAATAACAGTCAATCTGGAAAGAGTGGAGCGCTAGATTCTCTCCAGATCAGGTTGAATGCATAAATTCATTTATGAAGTTTGTTCCTTGATTCTGGGATACACTTTACTTCCACATCTTTCTTTGATAGGGTTAGTTAGTCAGTTGCTCTCTTGATTTTTAAATAAAGTTCTCCTCCTACACGAGTGAGAAGGGAGATGATAGTTAGAGTAAGATAGAAACAAAGTAGCAGAGTAGTATCTGTAGCTAGTTAGTTAGTTGTTCTTTTTTGTTGATCTTCAGTTAGCTTTCATCTTTGAAGTTTTTATACAAACTCAGTTTTGTATTGCTCCTGCAGCATAAGGAGTCCATCACTGTGCCTGTTCCTACAGCATAAGGCCAGTCCATAGTTTGTGTTTCAGTTATAGTTGTTATGGTTTCTATCATAGTTGAGTTAAAGAACTTTGCATTACCTTCCTGTAGCGTAGATAGAATTCCTTTCCAGTATTTATTTCTGCTAAGATTTGACTGAAACTAGTTCCTAGTGCATATATTTTGCCGTGCCATTTAAAGTATACATCCCCTAGTTTGACAAGTAAATGAACGTCCATAGAGAGAGATATTAGTCACCTAATGGAATGTACAATTCCCAAGAAAGGTTTTACTATGATTTTCATATCCTTTTGTGGGCGCGACCATTTTTGTCACCGTTGCCAGGGATGGCATCCAGTTAGGAGTTTTTCAAAATTCATTATTTTAGCTTGTTAGTAAAATTTTCTAGATCTTTCAAGCAACTACTCACTGTATTGCATGCATAGAAGAAGAAGACACGCACTGGGAAGGTTCCTCCCTAAAAATCTATTTATTGAACTAACATTTGACCCAGTTGACAACAAACCTAAGGAAAATCCATTCGCTCTATTATTCCAGCAACCAAACATGACAAATAATCCACCAAATAATCCACCTCCTACTTTTGAGTTCCCTATTATTCCCCAGCGAGATATTGACAATCTTAAAAACATTCCCTCTTCCTTGCTTCCAAAGTTTTATGGCCTAGTTACGGAGGACCCAAAAAATTTCTGTTTGAATTTGATGTCCTTTGTCTTAGTTATGACTACAACACAGACGCTCATAAACTAAATTTATTTCCTTCCACCTTGAAGGAAGAAGCTCTCAAGTGGTTCATGAGTCTGGGAAGAAGCGTCATCGATAGTTGGGCAGCCATGCAGATGAAATTCCTTGAAAAGTATAAGGAATATTGTAAGAGCGCCAACAAAGGTGATGACATATTCCGAATTCAGCAGAAGGAGGATGAAAGCTTGGAAGATTATATTTCCAGGTTTTTTTTTTCACTCAAAAGGAACTCAAACCATACTCTCAATGAGGACTCTCAGAAACTACTCTTTCTAAGGGGAATCAGTGATGCCTATATAGACGCCTTGGACCTGATGGGAGGAGGTGATATAACCCAACTGCCTTGGGATGATATAAAGAAAATATGTCTTAACTACTCTCGAGCAATAGTTAAGAAAGGTCAAGGTCATCATGCTACAGTGGGGAAGTCTTCTTCTGGTGGAGTTTCCCAGATGGAGATAACAAATTTGCTATCTAACTTCAAGCAGGACATCATTAATAATATGGCTACACAACTGGACACTATGCAAGCCCAAAGGAAACATGAGGAGGTTGAGGTAGTTTTGGCCGAGTTTTGTCCATACTATAGACAGAAGAAGCATGACTACAGATGCAAGGTGGTGGCTAATTTGGAAGCCAGGAAAATACCTATAGACTTTAAGCCAGTAGAAGGTGATGATGACCAAGTTTTTTTTGTTGCACAAGGAAGACTATGGGCCCAAAGACAAGGTATGCCTCAAGATCCTTTAACTTTTGGTAATCCTTATTCTAGCTATAATAACCAATGGCAACATGCATATGGACCACCACCACCCTGGAACCTCCCTAAAAAAAATTGGCCTAATTATTAGAACCCTCAATGGCAATCTCCTCAAGGAGGTTAGCAACAGCCACAAGGGAAATGGACCCCACCTTCAGGAAATTGGCAGTAAAATCCTCAATGGAGAGGCTCTCAACAGTGGTAAAACCAGTCCCCTGGATTCCTGCAGCTTCCATAGCCACAACCATAGGCCCTTCTGCCACCTCCTACAACAACTGCCACAAATCCTGGACCTCCAAAACAAACACCTCTGCCTGCTCAGCCGTTGCCAAATCCCACCAATAAGCAACAACAACAGCCACAGCAGCCCGCATATCTTGCTGATGCCAACCAATATCAAGCTTATGCCTTAAATGTTAATGACATCCATTTGAGGTCTAGAACCACTTTACCTACTCCAAAACCACCTCTGATTACTGAAATACTAGATTCTCCCCTTGAAGAATCTACTGCACCTGCTGTTCGTGTTGAGCATATGCCCATAACTGATACAGTTTCTAAGGAGCCTATTTTGCAAAATCAAGACAACCCACCTTTTCCTCAAAGGTTGCAAAGTACTACATCTAAATCCATGGAAGAACCCACTTTTGACATTCTAGATCAGCTCAAGAATGTACAGATTCAAATCCCTTTATTTCAGGCTATTAAAGATATTCCCATTTTTAGAAAAGCTATTAAAGAGGCCTATTTGAAGAAGCCTGGATGAAAGAAAAAGGATCCTCAAAAAATTCATGTCTTAGGAAAATTGGCTGATATAATGTTGGGAAATGTAGTCATTCCAAAGTATATTGACCCTGGAAGTCCTGTAGTGCAGATACATATAAATGGCCAAGTTGTAAAAATTGTTTTGATTGATTTAGGTTCTACCATTAATGTCATGACAAAGCATACTATGGACTCCCTGAACATTTCAAACATTAGGTCTACACCCATAGTTCTGTAGCTTGCAGACAGTTCCACAGTTAAACTTGATGGGATAGTGGAAGATGTAATTGTCACTCTTGAATCTTGGGAGTATCCTGCTGATTTCACAATATTATCAGTTAAGGCAACTTTAGGAGGGTATCCAGTTATCCTTGGAAGACCATGGTTAGCAACTGTTGATGCTTTTATAGGATGTCGCTCTAGAGATATGACTATTTCTGATGGACAGTCCACAAAGAAATTAGCTCTGTATCCGTCTGCTAGACCTCAACTAGATCTTTCCCAACTTGTTTGGCTAGATGTGGGGGAAGAAACTGAAGAAGCCAATTCTTTGGTTCAATTAATGATGATTCAAAATGACCCATTCTCACCACTTCAGAGTGAGGATGCCTTGTTTTTTCAAATTCTATAGTACAACTCTTATACGAGTAGTTCATCTGATCTAAATGGTACTCATTTACAATGTTTCTTACAGCAACCAGATTCTAAAAGTTCACTACCTAAACTTCCAGTGATTTATCATAATTTGCTTCCACAAGAGGTACAAACATCACTTGTAGATTCTATAAGCAATCTCATTAAGTAGATAGAATTATCTCCAGATCATTGTTTGAATGTCAGTAGCAAGTTGTCACAATCTCAAGAGGTTGTCTTATTAAAAATGCTATAAGAATAGCATAAAGATTTTGCATGGGAATATGGGGACATGCAAGGAATAGACCCTCAAGTTTGTACTCATAGGATATATATCAAAGAAGATTGTTCACCAATTAGACAACCTCAAAGAAAGAAGAAAGAAATTGCATCTACCAGTAGAACAGGGCAAGGGTCATCTACTCTTGTAGCACCTAGTCTTGTAGCTTTCGCACCTGAATCCTCTGCTAGGGTACAAACTAGGTCTGCCACTAGGAGAGAGAAAGGAAAAATAAAGGGAGAAGGGTCCCTAGAATCTGACCCTCATTCTTAGAAAAGGCAATGCTCCTCTCTTGCAGCACCTTCCTCTACAGCCGTTTCTCCTACAGCAACACCTGTTGCTATTACTAGTTCACCGTCATCCTTTGGTAGGGCAGAGCCCTCTGAACAAACCAGAAAGAGGAAAGCTACCAGAACACCTCCTACAGCCGCATCAGTGCCAAGAAGGGTTTCCATAAGGAAACAATCTAAGACCTCCCCTGCTTCACCTCAACCGGAGGTTATTGTAATTTTAGAAGGGTCTGTTGAGTCTGAATTTAATGTTTCTCAAAATGTGTTTAAGAATGCTGCTCAAAGTTTGTTCGTTCCTGAGGAGAAACAGGTTGAGACAAAAGAAACAGGGCATAATGAGCAAGGGTTACCAAATCTTGATGATTTGGCTACTGCTGCTATGTAATTTTTGGAGGAAGCACAAACTTCTCCACCACAGCAACAAGAAGAATTTATCTTGCAACAAAAGCAAGAACAGACTGAATAATTGAATGTACCTAGTGAAGTTGTATTCCACCCTACAATTTGTAAAGCCATTGTTGTGTATAAGAGGACGTTTTTAATTGAGTTTCTGGAATATGTTAAAGCTAATTGGGAAACAGTTACTTTGCAAACCCTAACTTTCTGACACATAGCCCAGACTGACATACAACAAATTCTATGGGAAGTAGAAAAGAAGAAATTGAAAAAGGGAATTGAAAGTCAGAAATAGGAAATTGCTGAGTTGAAAGAAAAAATGGACAAAATGTTAAAAGTAACTGGTTAGATTATGGAATGCAGACCGCCACCCAGAGTTTATGCTCTGTGCCTTAAAGAACAATTTTTATGGTTCTAATTAATAAGAATTTCTAGAAACCAAGATCCTATACTTCACACTGCCAAAGAGTTTTATGAAGCATACTAGGAAGCCCCTAACTGGTTAAGGAATTCTCTGTGTGAATTCTATTTGCATGGATTTTTAATACCATTTGAAACATAATGGAATCCTCTTCTATATATTGGTGATATTCATTTGAGAGCATTTATGTCATGGGCATTAAATGAGACAAATTATGGTAGGCAGTGGGAAACATATGAGGAAGTTGAGAAAACAAAGCCTGTTCCATTACGCTTTCATAGTTCAAACCCCCATGCAATGTTGAAAGATTGGTTTGCTCTGACATATGGTATTAATAATGTTTCAGCTAGAGAGAAAATATTTGATATCAGAAAACAAGTATATGATGAATTCCAGGCACAACCATATTCATTTTGGAGACTGGCATACACCAGAAGTGAGAAAAGATGGGAGAGATTAACTGTTCGATTAAGAAATTCAGAACCACATGGTCCCTTAAATTTCACAGCAGCTCTCAAATGAACCAGTAGATATATTAAACTCTTTTGGAACCTTTTATTGGGATATCCTATAGCAAGATACTTTTAAATGCCTTTACTTTTGTTATTTCATGGCTATTTAAACTCTTTTGGAACCTTTTATTGGGATTTCCTATAGCAAGATACTTTTATATTCCTGTAGCTCATTGTGTTGACTTGATTGCATTTATTGCCCTGTTGACCCCCTAAAATGACTAGTATATCATATACAGTTTTTGGATGATGAAATAGATTTAAATGTGTGATTAATGAATAGATATTGTGTATGTTCCATACGCCTTTTCTTTTGCATCTGTACCTCTTGTTTCGCAGGTTGTTGAAGAATGATTGAGTCAAGCGTAGCCAATCTTGGTCTTGCAATAAAGTCCATTTCCTGCACGACTTCAAGGGAGCTCCGGCGAAGACTCTTTGACCGAAACCATGGGAAAGATTTTTAATAACAGTCAATTTGGAAAGAGTGGAGCTCTAGATTCTCTCTGGATCGGGTTGAACGCATAAATTCATTTATGAAGTTTGTTCCTTGATTCTGGGATACACTTTACTTCCACGTCTTTCTTTGATAGGGTTAGTTAGTCAGTTGCTCTCCTAATTTTTAAATAAAGTTCTCCTCCTATGCGAGTGAGAAGGGAGATGATAGTTAGAGTAAGATAGAAATAGAGTAGCAGATATCATGTAAGAATTAATATGATAATGAAAGACAGCTTCTGTTTGACAAGAGACAGAGTTTGTTGTTAGTCTCCATATCAACAAAAGAATTGTACATCATTTTGTTTTCATGAATAAAGTTCAATGAAGTTCTAAGTTTAGCATCTGCATAATCAGTAGATGCTTGCTAAGGGGGCCCACTTAGTAAGTATCTGTAACTAGTTAGTTAGTTGTTCTTTTATGTTGACCTTCAGTTAGCTTTCATCTTTGAAGTTTTTATACAAACTCAGTTTTTTATTGCTCCTGCAGCATAGGGAGTCCATCACTGTGCCTGTTCTTGCAGCATAAGGCCAGTCCATAGTTTGTGTTTCAGTTGTAGTTGTTATGGTTTCTATCATAGTTGAGTTAAATAATTTTGCATTACCTTCCTGTAGCATAGATAGAATTCCTTTCCAGTATTTATTTCTGCTAAGATTTGACTGAAACTAGTTCCTAGTGCATATATTTTTCCGCGCCATTTAAAGTATACATCCCCTGGTTTGACAAGTAAATGAACGTCCACAGAGAGAGATATTAGTCACCTGATGGAATTTCCAATTCCCAGGAAAGGTTTTACTGTTATTTTCATATCCTTTTGTGGGCGCGACCACTTGGTCCATTAGAACAAAATCAAACGAGTTTTGATAGATTTGGGTGTAGGATTAAATATTTGTACCTTGCAACTAATAAAGATCTAGGTTTTTTAGAGGATGTTATTGAAGAAGGGAAAGGTATCACCATCAAGTCCTATGATGACCAAGAATGGGAGTCCCAAGGCACCATTCAACTCCCCATCCAAGTGGGGCCAACAATCATGGAAACAACTTGTCAGGCCCTCGACCTTGAGCTTCCCTATAATATTCTCAAAGGGCATCCATGGATCCACAAGATGCAAGTTGTCACATCTACCTTCCACTAGTTTGTAAAATTCCCTTACCAAAATCAAGAAGGCACAATCCATTGTGACCTCAAAACTTTTTATTACTACAAGGATCTAGAAGCCAAGTACTACAAGACCTACTAGGTTCTAAAAAATGATAAGGGATCCACATATCCCTATATTCATCCATCCACTTTAGCCTCCACTTCCAAGACAAAGACACCTATCATCCAAACACATCCTAGATATCAAAGTCATAACTAGATATGATTTCTATGGGGACTATAACTTGCAAAAAGGTACATATTTTGTGGGAGAGTTACCTCAATCTCCTAAATCTCATGGAAAACCACAATCTAGTGAAGGAACATCCAAGACATTCACAACATCTACTTCCACTTTCAAAATTTGAGGAGACTTGAGGAAAGAGGTTGTGGATGAAGAAGGTGTCTCAGGTCTCATATATCAAGATAACTGACCTACAACCATTCTCTTGATGGAAGAGGACAACAAGGTTCTACAGTTAAAGTTTAGCTAGGGTTACAACAACAATGAGAAGCTCAGGAAAAATTATAATGACCTGTTAGAACCTATCATTCCTAAGAAGCATATTAATAATCTTGGTCTCATATGTACCTCTCCCAGGTTAACCATACTTGGCAAAGCTACTCCTGTTAAAATGGTCAATGCTTCCTCTTCGATCCCTGTATCACTTAGTAGTCCCTTCAAAGACCCTATCTCTAACCTACATATGATATTTGAGGATTATTCCCTTTTCATAATCACTTCCATGTCATTTGATTCAAACCACCAAGTCACTAAACTAAATCTCATTTACCACCAACTCATCTCTTGCGACCAACAAGGACCATTGATCCTAGATACATTCAAAAATGATGAGGCTCTCTTAGAATTTATGGGACTAAGGGATAATCTACCATATGGATATCACAAAGCAGGGTTTAACATAGAGTTGGATACATATGCATACTATGAGGAAAAAATTGAATCTCTTAGTCACAAAATTGAAATTCTAAGAGTAGGTCAAGAAAGGAAAGTCCAAAATAAGCTATTGGGATAGGATGGTAGAAAAAGTAAAGGCTTAGTTTTTACCAGTAGATCATGCCATACCAAATTTTATGAAATTACAAGATTTAAAGAAAAGGAAGATGGATGTAATGTCATATACTGAGGAATTTCAAAGATTATGCATTATGGCTGGTCATAATGAAGATGAGGTTGAAAGAGTGGCTAGGTATTTAAGTGGTTTAAGACTAAACATAAGAATGAGATTAATTTGAATCCTCCTAAGATAGTAGAAGAATGTTTCCAAATGGTAGTAAGGGAAGAGGATAGAATCAAGAGAAGACAAGAAAGACTAGGGGTAGAGGTAACACAAATAGAGGAAGAAGCACAAGGTAGTTCAAAGAAGATCATGAAGATGATGATAAGAGTAGATACCAAGCACCTGAATCAAGAGGGGGATATAGAGGTACAAGGGGAAAGTTTGGAGGTGGAAGGAATTCCAACACTTTTGTTGGTAGGTGTTATCATTGTCAACAATATGGAAATCCTGCTTGGAAGTTCCCTAAGAAGATTGGTAAATCAACTTCAAGTGGAGGAGAAAAGAAAAATGAAAGAAGAGCACAAATAGTTCAAGACGATGAAGCTGACAGTAGTTCAAGTTCAAATAAATTGGCTCCAAGGGCTGAAGTTGGAGAGATGTTGATGATGAAAATACAAGTTTTGAATACCTCCAAGGAGGAAGATAAAATGCAAAGAAGAGCCTTGTTCAGGATATCCTACAGATGCAAGAATAAGCTATGCAAATTAATAGTTGATTTAGGGTGTACTGATAATTTTGTATCTAGTGAAATGGTCAAAAAATTGTGTTTGGAAAGAAGTCCTATAGAAAATTCCTATAAAGTCTCATGGATTAGTAATCACTAATCTATAGTCGTGAATGAGCAAGCTACTATTGATCTCCAAATTGGATAGTATAGGGATCAAGTTGTTTGTGAAATCTTTCCAATGAATTGGTTCCATATTTATTTATGAATGGTATGCAAGTTTGATAGGTCAATCATATACAATGGGAGGAAAAACACATACACAAATGAAAAGTATGGTAGAACATTTATCTTAACTCCATTAGATGAAGAGGAGAAAGAGTAGGGTGAAATCATAATGATTGGGAAAAGGGAATATGTGACTCTTGATGAAGGTAAGATTATGGATTTGGTAACCAATACAAGATATGATAGAGTTGATAATAAGAGTGAAAAAAAAAGGAATTCAAATGGAAAAAATAATTCTTTTGGTGGAAGGAAAAGGTAAGTGGAAATGTATCTCAAACTAAGACGAGACATTGCAAGATTGAAGAGCCTTTGGAAAGGCAAGATAAAGGTGATATGATCCTTGTAGGAATAGTAAGTTTCCTTGTGGTGGAAAAAAGAGTGAGTGGATAATTGAAGATAGTATGAGCACAAGTTTGTGAGGTTGAGAAGGCAGGGAAAGTGGTAAGAGTATAGTCAATAAATGGTTAAAGTGATGGGACATTAAGCAAGTGAACAGAGGTTTGTAATAAGAAAAGGATAGTGAGTTGTGATGTCATGACAATAGTTGATGGTGTTGAAAATATAGTGAAAGAAAATACAAGAAATTATGATGAGGATGGGATAGAGGAAAAAACAAGTATAGGTTTGATAGAGATAGTAAAAAGTGAGTTTACAGTTGATGATGAGATTGATAGAAGAAAAGGTACAAAACTATATAAGTTTGATAGTAAGAATGTTGTAGTTGAGAGGGTTGATAGACAATGGATGAAGCATGAGGAACAGAGGATAGTAATGGAAGATGATGGAGGGAAGAATACATATATACTTGGAGATGTGACATCAAGACTTGAAGATGGAAAGTGGAAAGGCACCCCATAGTTTAGAAAGAATAGTTGGAGCAAAGAACAAGTGAAGACAAAGTTGCCAAAGATAGTGAAGAGAAAAATGAACCTAGAAAAGGAAATAAAAGATGATAGAGGAAAGTGGAGAAAAATGGAGGACAAATAGTAAGGATCTTTCCAAGAGACTTGGAAATATTTAAAAGTGGGGTGTATGGTGCAGGGGCACCATTAGTTGAAAATTGTTAATTTAAGTTGTTGAGGTATAGGTTATATATTATTAGAGAATTTTGTTTAAATAATGTCACTAAGATCATTTTGTGATGTAATCAGTCAATTTTTTGTTAGGTCTAGGTGTTTAGAAAGTTATTAGTGCTGATTTTGCAAAATCTGCAAAAGGTGCAATGTTGTCAAATATAAAAGTTCTAAAATTACAAATTTGCATTATTGAGGGATATCAACAATCATAAGACTTAAAAAGTAAATTTTAGGGAGTTAAACAGTTAGTTTGGAGGGAAAAATTCTATAAATAATGAAAATCATCATTTGAAAGGGATCTTGGAGTTTGGAAAAAGTGAAGCAATAAAAATCACTATATTTTTGTAAATTCTGAATTTTCTTGGTGTTACCAGCTTGTGTACCACCTGATTAGTTAATTTTTTCAATGGGAAAGTTACTAAAAATTTTGTACATTTGTGTGAGAAACCATTTTGAATTGTTTTTATTACATTTTAATGCATTGGGAAGCTTTTATAATTCATTTCCTCTAGGCAGCCATAAAACAAGGTAATTAAGGGTTTGTAGTTTCTAATATGACTTAAGCCCATTCCACCTTCTGTAAGATCTGTTCCTCAGTGGAATGGGTAGAATTTTATAGGAATAAATGCATGAAATTCTTGTGAGTGTAGGGGGATATCTGATAATGGGTTGGGCATGAAGCCCTAGTGAGGAAACTTGAGTTTTCCCATTGAAATTAAGAAGTTTGTGAAGATAATGTATGTAAATGCTTGGGGTAGCATGGTTGAATGGTATATTTAGTGTTTGAAGACCTATTGGGTCTTGATTGAAGTGGTTTCAGGAGATTTTATGGGTAGGAAGTTGGTTTTTTAGTACAACCTAGTTTCTTGGGTAAAAAAGAGGGTTATTGTTTTGACACTTGTGAATGAGTGTAATTGTAAAATAATTGTGAAATATTGACTTTGGAGACTTGAAGACTGCTTCCCTAGTATTTTGGAAGATTGGTGAATAGATTAAAGACAAGGTTCTTTGGGAATTTGGCCTAGTTAGAAGGATAAAAAGCGTAGAAAGTTGTTTTTGGAGAAAGTGTTGCAAAGGAACAAATAGTGAATTGTTGATATGTTTATGTACACCAAAATGGGTGTTTGAAACCTTGTTGGTCTTGATGTGAAAGGACAATACCTAGGAGATATACCCAATTTATTGGGTTTGCTATGCTACAAGGAGATACCTTGATCTAGTGAAAGTAAAGAGTTGTGAGAGTTTGTGACTTGATAATTGTGATTACTGATTGTAATTGTGTTTAGTGAGATTGTAGGACCTCCCCCATTACATCAAGCTCTTCCTCTATATATTTTATCTAGCTTTCATCCTTGTTGGCCTCATAGTAATGTTTTGGCTCAATTCAAGACAAGAGTACGAGTTTTAATTGTTCCTTGTTCTTTGATAGCCTTCTCCTTATCTGAACTCCTCCATTTTTGTCCCCAATAATCTGATCTACAAGATGATCCTTTTGAACATATCTTGCAAGTTCCTTTTCATTTACTTCTTTAGGATATTCTTCATTAAAATCAATTTCTTCTTCATCTACTAATTCAATTTCATTTTTTTTTTTACCAATCTTAAAAAGGTTCATTTCTTCATCAACTCTGACATTTATGCTTTCTACAATATTGTGCAACCTCTTGTTATAACACTTGTAAGATTTTCTTTGTGTGAAATATCCTAGAAATATTCCTACATCACATTTGGAATTGAAATTTCTGAAGTTTTCATCTTTTCTCTTTATGTATCATTTTCTACCAAACACCTTGAAATACTTGATAGATGCAGGCTTGCCATATCATAGTTCATATGGATTATTACCATTGTTTCTCTTATTTGAGCTCTGTTATGAATGGATATTGTAGTATGGATTGCTTCTTTCTAAAATACATCTACCAATTTGGTCTAACTCAACAATTCTCTAGCCATATTTTTAACCATTTTATTCCTTCTTTCAACTACATTCTATTGTGGAATTCTTGGCATAGAATATTTCCATTTGATTCCATGTTTTTCACAATATTTAATGAACTCACTTGATGTGACATCTCCTCCTCTATTTTATTTTAAGCACTTGATTCTTCTATTGGTCTCCTTATCAACCAAGGCTCTGAATATATTAAACTCTTCAAATTCCTTTGAATTCTCCTTTAGAAAGGTTATCCATGCCATCCTAGTATAGTCATCAATCAACAACATGAAATGTTTTTCACTTTTTCAGTCCTCTTTTCCTTGTGGGACCATACAGATCAATATGAAATAATTGTAAGGGTTTCATAGCTAAGTACTCCTTTGTTTGAAACTTGACCCTTGTTTTTTTTCCCTACTAGCATTCTTTGAAAATGGTATTTGCAGGTTTAGTTATTTTAGGAATATTTATAACTATTGGAAGATTGTTGTCATTGATATCACCATGTTATATGAGTTGCAATTGTAAGTTTCAGTTCTAGCTTGATCTGATATTCTGAACTAGTATGTAGTTATTATCCTTTGGTATTTTGGTCTGCAATTCTCTGCTGATGATTATTATTGCTTGTAGTTTTGGGAAACTATTTTTGGATGTTAGAAGCTTGTAAGTTCAAAATCTCATGTGTATAGGTGCTCGTATGGCGAGTTGGCATTATTCTGTTGTTGCATTTTGGTATTAGGTCTATCTCTAGCCAAGCTAATTTCTAGTTGATCTTATAATGATTTTTTTTTTTTTTGCAAATGTATTTGTGACCTATCTTAGGTGCTTTCCAACATCTTGTAGCACACTACACACTTGAATTATTTTTGGGAAATTTTTGTACAAGCTTGAAGATGATAGTTAGTCTTTTTGGTGAATAAGGGATGCATCTAATTAGGATAACCTAATTGTTGCTTGTGGATGAATCAAATATATATATTGGACAATTTCCAAATTGATTGTGTGAAAGTGAAGTGTGAACCAAAGAGAGTCAAGTATGCAAAGATGATGAAGTGTGTAAATTTGGTTTATTGAGCATCAAAGGAACTGAATCAAAACTTGTTAGGTGTAACTTTATCAGTTCATTTTTTGGATCTAAGCCATTTCTATGTTGTATCTTTGTAGTTAGTGAGCCTCTCATTTTGGATAGCGAGTCCCGGAAGTGAGCCACATTTCTAATATCTTACAACCAGTTATACTATATTGTGAGCTAATCCTCACCATGGTTTTTCCCATTTTCAGTTTTCCACACAAAATATTAGTGTTCATGTGTTCTATGCTTTTATGTTCTGTTAATTTTGTTGCTCATTTTTACTATTATATGCATTGGAGTAATTTGATGGTGTTTGTTCAATAAGTTTAATAAGATACTGATTCACCCCCCCCCTCAGTATATTTGGTATTCAACACTAACTAGTCTTATTGAACATAATTTTACTAGATTGTCAAAATTGGCATGCCTCAATCTCCTATGCTACAACAAAATCTCATCTACTTAACTTATTTGACAATTCTAACCTTTCACTTCACTAAGATTGTAAATATTGTTGTCAATCCTCACTCCTTGTGCAATTTCCTTACGATTCTTTCTTATCTTCCATCCTTTTGAGTTCAATGTAATCTTATATCCATTGTGACACATTTGGATGGCACTTAAAAGGTTGTGTTCCAAACCTTCAACATATAGGAAATATTTGCTACAATTTTCCCCATTTATGCACAAGATTCCTTTGCCACAAATCTTCAAAGGAAAGTTATCACCCAAAATAATTCATCTTTCTTTAAATTTCTTGATTTTTATGAATTTTCTTTTGCTTAGATAGTCATATGCCTAGATCATCCACTATCAATTACCCACAAATTTTTTTTTTTCACGTGAAATGTTGTTTTGCAATCATTGATTATGTGGGATTTTTATATTTCTCCTTCCAAACCTTCATAGGTTCCTTTTCAACCTTCTATTCATCTTTCTAATGAACCTTAGATTCCTTTTTCATTTTGGGAAGTATGTCTTTCTTCTAAGACTAAACATTTGGTCTTATGTTGTTTTGTTCTATAGTTTCTAGCTATATGACCAAATTTTTTGTAGTTGTAACATATTACACACATCCATTAAAGGGGAAAAATGGTTTTTTCTTACACATTTTGTACTTTCAAGAACTTCTCTACATTCTCTAGCCCTATGACCAAATTGATTACAAGTATAGAAATACCCATAAAATTATGAAGAGTGCTTGATCATATCATTTCATTGAGTTGGATGTAGGTATCTTCTTTGTATTGGCTTCCTCAGATCTCTCACTCTTGTAAATCCATCAAAATTAGTTCTTGTTTTATGCTTCTTATGTTGGTAAAAATTGATTCGCTATCCTTCTTGTCTACAACCAACTTCTTTTCTTCATTAGATTTCTTCACCTCAACATACTTCTTCTATTCACTAGATGTATTTTATTTTTGTTGGGATTTTTTCTTGCAACATTCAATCCTAACAGGGTAAGTGCACCAATCTATGACACAATTTTGATGCCAAATTAGAAAAAAAATAAAAAAACATCAAAATAGAGCATTTGGCACATGCCAAATTTGGAGAGCACCAAATGAAAAAGGTGATTTTAAACAAAATATTGCATTCTAAACCTCATTTTATTTTCAACCTATAGCTTGGCTTGAGGTTTTTAGCTTTGAAACTCACACTCAACAAATCTCTTCCATTTTTTGCACTCTTAGCTTGTAATTCTTCATGAGGATACTACAAACACATCAAAGAGGTCAAATATTGTGAAGAGGTATGTATTTTTTATTGTTTTTATTTCAAATTTGATTTTGAATGTAGATTGAAATAGGTTTTTTTAATAAAACTTTGTTCTAATTCTTAGGGAATGAATCTCCACCTCCAAACATTGATAATTCACAATCACCCCCTCACAAAGAGCCTCCTATACAAGAACAACCTGAAACCCATCCATAAATTCATAGGAATCCTCAAGGAGCAGAAGAAAATATCTTGAATAAAATTGAAAACAATAAAAGAGACATTGAATAATTAATTGGAAGATTAATTGAGCATGCCGAAACCCGCCCTTATAGGAGAGGGATTTCCAAATCATTGAATTCAATTGCATCTCATGTAGGAGAAATGAGTGAGAAAATAAATTTTTGGTTAAATAATGGGCATGAGATGAGATAATTTTATGCTAGTGGTTTATCATATATAAATGTGAAAAAACAAAAAATTAGAAAATTTGACTTTTGTGCCCTATTCACGGACCCAAGAACCAATGCACCTTTATCTTATGCAAGTAGGAGGTTCCCCATCCATTGGTGCCACCATGAATTAATTAAAAAATAATTTTAGGAGTGGTGATGGATGGTATTTGACCAACCTAAATGCAATAAACATGAGGTACCATAATAATTTTTGAGTAAACTCTATTGTGAGTTTTTCTTCAATAAGATGCCATATTATTTTGACATCTTAGACTTTCAAGGTAGAGGTGGGGGCTCCACACATGATAGACCTGCTATACAATGTAATCCACAATTAGCACTAAGACCCTTGGCCAAACCCATGGTGAAGCATGTTGTTGTTCTTTCCATTATTAAGGATAGTTTAGAGGTGGACATGCTGGGGTCGATTAGCTCGCTCACCCAGACCATTATACAATTTGTTAGGCCTCTAGTAGACCCTGATATGGAAGAAATGTGTATGCCTCGAGCTCCACCACACCATTGTGGTGCTTAAGGTGCTATTTGAATGTAAAATTATTAGAGTGCTCGAGATGTAGCTACATAGCCTACATTAGTTGCATAGGTGATGGCTATGATAGATGAATTGTTGAATAATACATTTAGAATTGATGCTCATGTAAAATTCAACAAGTTTATTTAATTTTGTTTATTAAATTATATTTTGAAATTTATGAATAACTAAATTAGTAGAATCAATATGATGAAATTTCAGGGTCAGTGTGTTCATGAGACGTGCTCCATTCCTATAGACCCTTATTTTTTCTTGACATTGAGTCCACATGTATGCAACTAGTATTAAATATATTATTAATGCATTTGAATAGTTGAATGTTATATTTGAATGTTTGTCTCATAACATTCTTTGGACATCAAATAGTTACTTGGTGCAACCTCCACACCTTGCAATTCATGTCATAAAACAACTTTCACTCAAGTAGCCTTTGTTCATTAATGGTGTTGTAAAACAATGTTAGCTAGTTTTCTTAATTTTTTGTATACAAATCTAAAAAATTTATGAGAAACAAAAACATTGGTTGGTCTTGAAAGACCCTAATTATATTTACCATTCAACATCCATCTCATTCTTCAATTCCTTTCATCACTCATATTTTAACCATTTTATATCGCATATCCCAATCTTTAACACCTTATATATTTTACCACCTTCCTCCATATTTCATCTTATACATATATCGTTACAAGAAACATTTTCTTCTACTCATTATTGATGAAATCTCTAATATTGACATCTACATCTATACAAACTTCTGAGATATAAACAAAGCATGTCGTAAGGATGACTTTCCTCTACCAAATAGGAGCATTATATAGAAGTTTTGTCTTGAACAAAACTATTGGGGATTAACAAATAGAAGCGAAATCCTCAAAAATGATCACAAGGTCTTTCTTGATCATTACATGACCATGGAAAAGGAAAAGTCTCAATTCAATAAATAAGACCAATACTTTGGGAAGCTATGCTAATGTCAAGTATGATTATAACCATGGCCCAATCATAAATCATATTCGAGCTGTCGATGAGCATGTAAACTATTAGCTCTCAAAAACACAAGCAAGATGCCTCAAGAGGCTACCAATCTCTTGATACGCTTTAGGGTAATAGACAAGGTCAAAAGAATTCAACCTTCTCTTTTAGGTGCTGCAAAACTTTGGGTGGGTGTACCTCTCACGGGTATCTTGAGACTTAACTTGTGATTATCTTCTTAAAAGAAATTTTTCACAATGGCAATGGGAGATGAATAAATGAAATCCAACTTGAAACTTGATAACAATATTGATCCCGAATCCTAAAATGTGCTTGATTAATAGATGTAAGAAAGAATAATTTCAAATGGTGAAGTGCAGAGACTAGTGCCTTGTTGGGTATGCAGAGTCAAATGAGATCAAGATGAGCAACACTTCTCTAATAAAATTCAAATTATCTAGCATATATTATGCTTACAACTTGTATAAACATGCAAGAATGTGATTACTAAGCTCTACTTGAATAATCCAATTGAATCTCTCTGATTATTGTGATTAATGAAAAGGATTTAGTGTTTAATTGAAAGAACCAATCAATAAATCATAGAAGTGCAGCAAATGTGCATTGATAAATTGAATACAAACTTGTCATATCAATTTAAACAACCAGAAAGAATTCATCTTGGAGACAACTTAGCAATCCTTTTATTAAATTCAACAGATAACTGATACCAGACATGTGCAGCAACCTCAATTGAAATTCATAAATACCTCCATTTTAAAACATGTATCATAGCATCTGATTTGATAAATTTACTATTCTGTATCCATACAATTTTCCTACTATATCGAATAACTCATAACTGGTCCTCTATTTTACAATTGCAATATGCCTATTTATACACCAACATTTGAAGAAAATATCATACTGAGATCTCATGTCAGCCTAGCACAAAGTTTGGGCTCAAACAATGTCGGCCTGCAATGGTCACCAAAATAGATACATGTCAGCCATAGTGTTTGTACTTCCATTGTTCACTAGTGAGATAGTCAGTGAGACAAATCGTATCATCATGCTGAAGGAAATTCAATCACTAATCATCTGTGTTCACTGTGATCGCATTCATCATGACTGTCGACTATTAGGGAGATGTCATAAAGAATTAATATAGCTTGACACATTATGATCAAACTATATGTCACTATAAGATTTTGCTTGTTATACCAAAGACAAGAAGCATCCCTAGTGTTACCAATATGATTTTCCTTATGTGCTTTCCACTCGCTAAGACACAAGATAACTCTCACCGATGAGTTCCTTTGGTTTTGTTCATAGTTTCCGTAACATTCTGACATCGACAAGACCTCTTGTATATAACAATGTTTCACCGAAAGTCCTCAAGCATCCTTGCATCACTGAGACAAGATAAAACTCCTACCGAAATGCAACCTTCAAACACATGCAGGTTGCCATAACAAACCATAGTCGGGGAGATGTCTCGTAGGCTGTTATGTCACACTGAAATCCAACATCTATATTCAAGTCGCTAAGACATGAGACTTTTCCCGCCGACGAGGATCCTCTTTCTCTATAACCTCCAACCCTCGGCAATACACCTTGTAGAGCATTTTGTTACACTGAAACAACTAAGCACACCAAGATCACCAAGAGAAATCAAAACTCTCACTAAAAGCCATTCAAAAGACACTGTCGACAAGACCCAATGCCAAAAAAAAAGACTCAGGTTGAAGAGAACACCCATGCAAAGTTGGTAAGACGACCTCAACAAGATGGCCACACTCCTGCTGATACATGCATCAAATACGTGGGTCGGTGAGACAATGCGAAGTCATTATGACCCTTCACCGAAGTCCATGTCTGGCTGAAATGAAATCTAATGCACCTATCAGTAAGACAAAGAGGGGTCACCAAAACCAAAGCTGATGAAAGATCTCATGTCGATAACCTTCTGATGTATTAGTCAGTGAGACTTGACCCACTCGGGGAGACCTCACCCTGGAGAAAAACTTATGCCGACAACTACCAACAGATGAAATATCCAATCGCTGTGACAATGCTAAAGTCCTACAAAATGCTACCTGCATATAAACCTCAATCGTTGTGACATCAAATGAGTCTTGTTGATAGGCAACACAAACTCATGCAAGCACAAAATTGATCGGGGAGACAAAAATGAACCTATGCCAATAAGGACTACAAAATAAAAAAGGCACAACCCGATGGAACATATGGAGTAATATGGGTAAAAATGGAGAAAAATATGCATATGGTAGGGCCAAATCAGGAAATTATGAGTGAAAACATATGTAAAAACATCAAATTTTTATACTCCCAACATATGTGCAACAACACAGAGGATTAAGGGTTGCCAGTGCATGGACAACTCTTGCTTATCCTCTTTAAAATTATTTTCCATGCACAGTAGTCTAGGATTTTGTCCATCTCCATTTCACTATCATTCTCAATTCATCTCCACTCTGCATTCATTTCCATTACCATTCATTCCATCACTACTCACTGGTTCATCATTTTATGTCTGGTCTACTTACCTAAGATTCTGGATCCTTGCAATGATCTAACTATCATTCATCCCCAAATGGAGCCACTGTTGGGACTATAAAAATATGATATTTTTACCTATGTTTTCACTCATAATTTCCTAATTTGTCCCTAATGTATGCATATTTTTCTCCATTTTTATCCATATTAGTCCATATGTTCCATCGGGTCATGCCTTTTTTATTTTGCAGTCCTTACCAGCATAGGTTCATTTTTGTCTCCTCGATCAATTTTATGCTTGTATGAGTCTGTGTTGCCTATCGGAAAGACTCATTTGATGTCACAACGATTGAGGTTTGTATGCAGTCGGCATTTGGCAGGACTTTGGCATTGTCATGGAAATTGGAGATTTCATCTGTTGGAGGCTGTTGGCATAACTTTTTCACCAAGATGACGTCTCCTAGAGTGGGTCAGGTCTTTCCGACTAATACATTAGGAGGTTATTGGTATGAGATCTTTCATCGGCTTTGGTTTTGGTGACCCCTCTTTTTCTTACTGACAGGTGCATTAGATTTCATTTCAGCTAGACATGGACTTTGGTGAAGGCTCATAACGACTTCACATTGTCTGCCTGAGTCTTTGTTTTCAGCATTGGGTCTTGCCGACAGTGTCTTTTGAATGGCTTTCGATGAAAGTTTTGATTTCTCTTGGCGATCTTGATGTGCTCGGTTGTTTCAATGTAACAAAATGCTCTACAAGGCGTCTCGCCTAGGGTTGGAGGTTATAGCGATAGAGGATCCTCGTCAACAGGAAAAGTCTCATGTCTCAGTGACTTGAATATAGATGTTGGCTTTCAGTGTGACATAACAGCCTACAAGACATCTCCCCGATTGTGGTTTGTTATGGCGACCTGCATGTGTTTGAAGGTTGCATTTCGGCAGGAGTTTTCTCTTGTCTCGGTGATGCAGGGATGGTTGAGGACTTTTGGTGAAACATTGTTATCTACAAGAGGTCTTTCCGATGTTAGAATGTTATGGCGATTGTGAACAAAACAAAAGGAACTCATCGGAGAGAGTTATCTTGTGTCTCAGGAAGTGGAAAGCATGTAAGAAAAAGCATATCGGTAACACTGGGGATGCTTCTTGTCTTTGGTATAGCAAGCAGAATCTTATAGTGACATATAGTTTGATCATGAAGCTCTCGATGAAAAATATTGAAGTCTTTATAACATCTCCCCAACGGTTGACAGTCATGGCGAATGTGAGCATAGTGAACATGAATGATTAGCGATTGAATTTCTTTCGGCATGACGATACAATTTTTCTCGCCGACTGTCTCACTGGTGAACAAAATAAGTACAAACACTGTGGCCGACATGTATCTATTTGTTTGACCATTGCAGGCTGACATTGTTTGAGCCTAAATTTTGTGCTAGGCTAACATGAGATCTCAGTATTATATTTTCTTGAAATGTTGGTGTATAAATAGGAATATTTAAATTGTAAAATAGAGGACCAGTTATCAGTTATTCGATATAGTAGGAAAATTGTATGGATACAAAACAGTAAATTTATCAAATCAGAGGCTGTGATGCATGTTTTAAAATGGAGGTATTTATGAATGTTAATTGATGTTGCTGCACATGTCTGGTATTAGTTATCTATTTAATTTAATAAAATGATTGCTAAGTTGTCTCCAAGATGAATTCTTTTTGGTTGTTTAAATTGATATGACAATTTTGTATTTGATTTATCAGTGCACATTTGCTGCACTTGTGTGATTGATTGATTGGTTCTTTCAACTAAATACTAAATCCTTTTAGTTAATCACAATAATCAGAGAGATTCAATTGGATTAATCAAGTAGAGCTTAGTAATCACATTCTTGCATGTTTATACAAGTTGTAAGCATAATATATGCTAGATAATTTGAATTTTCTCAGAGAAGTATTGCTCATCTTGATCTCATTTGACTCTGCATACCCAACAAGGCACTAGTCTCTGCACTTCACCATTTGAAATTATTCAGTTTTCTTTACATCTATTAATCAAGCATTGATTTTAGGATTCAGATCAGAATATTGTTACTATTTTCAAGTTGGATTTCATTTATTCATCTCCCATTGCCATTGTGAAAAAATTGCTTTAAGAAGATAATCACAAGTTAAGTCTGCACAATTCAAAGAGGTACACCCACCCAGGTTTTCCAGCACCTAAAGAGTAGAAGGTTGAATTCTTTTGACCTTGTCTATTACCCTAAAGCATATCAAGAGATTGGAAGCCTCTTGAGGCATCTTTCTTGTGTTTTTGAGAGCTAATAGTTTACATGCTCATCGACAGCTCGAATATGATTTATGATTGGGCCATGGTTATAATCATACTTGACATTAGCATAGCTTCCCAAAGTATTGGTCTTATTTCTTGAATTGGAGACTTTTCCTTTTCCATGGTCATGTGATGGATCACTAAAGACCTTGTGATCATTTTTTGAGGATTTCTGCTTCTATCTAATAACTTCAATAGTTTTGTTCTCCACAAAATCCTATATAATGTTCTTTAATTGTTTGAAATTTTATAGACTGTGTCCCTTAGTTAAGTGGACATCACAAAAATCATTATAATCCCACCAAAAGGATTTGAATTTTCCTAGATCATATTGTATTTTCTTTTGAAGTTGTATGAGTTTGTGTTGCAGTAGTTGTTTGAAGACTAATGAGTGAATTCATGTTTTGGAAACCTCCTTTTTGATCATGGTTGTTGGGTGTTTTGGATATCATTGGAAGTTTGATCAATGTTGTTGAGTGTGTTGTTAGACAATTTTTGTCCTATAAGTATAATGACATGTCTTGCTTGTAGGGTTTTAGCATCAAAAATCCCATCATTGGTTATGTTTTTGTTTTAGACAAAAAAAATTTCCTATCATTGGGGATGTTCTGAACATGTGGATTTCTATTTGGTATCTTCATTTCACCTTTGTCGATGATACCCTTTTCTACTAGTTTTACAAAAGAAGTGCAACAGTGTACTCTTAAGTCACTTCTCAATTTTAAATTGAGGTTTTCTAGGAATATGGTGAGCTTTTGTTTTTCTAGTATTTCAATAGGGCATCAACTAGCTAGAATCCTCCATCTATGGAAGAAGGTGATAAAGTTCTCTCCATCTTGTATCGTGTGACATAAGGATGCTATTTTGATTTCATTGTCAATGTTAAAGGTGAAATGTTAAATATTTTTTTTAGCAAGTTCACCCCATGACCTTATGCCATATGGAATTTGAGATCATCCACATTGTCTTCGATGAGAGTGTGTATGAGGTCATGAAAAATAGATTTCATGGCATGTTGATATTTTTCTCCAGCATTTTTAAGTCCAAAGGGCATGATGTTCCAACAATAGGTTCCCCATGAACAAGTGAAAGTTGTCTTATGTTGGTATTTAGGTGTGATTCTGATTTGATAATATCTTGAGAAACCATCCATAAGGGACAACATTTCATATCATGATGTTAGGTTCACAATCATGTTAATATTTGGTAGAGGAAAGTCATCCTTACGACATGCTTTGTTTATATCTCAGAAGTTTGTATAGATGTAGATGTCAATATTAGAGATTTCATCAATAATGAGTAGAAGAAAATGTTTCTTGTAACGATATATGTATAAGATGAAATATGGAGGAAGGTGGTAAAATATATAAGGTGTTAAAGATTGGGATATGCGATATAAAATGGTTAAAATATGAGTGATGAAAGGAATTGAAGAATGAGATGGATGTTGAATGGTAAATATAATTAGGGTCTTTCAAGACCAACCAATGTTTTTGTTTCTCATAAATTTTTTAGATTTGTATACAAAAAATTAAGAAAACTAGCTAACATTGTTTTACAACACCATTAATGAACAAAGGCTACTTGAGTGAAAGTTGTTTTATGACATGAATTGCAAGGTGTGGAGGTTGCACCAAGTAACTATTTGATGTCCAAAGAATGTTATGAGACAAACATTCAAATATAACATTCAACTATTCAAATGCATTAATAATATATTTAATACTAGTTGCATACATGTGGACTCAATGTCAAGAAAAAATAAGGGTCTATAGGAATGGAGCACGTCTCATGAACACACTGACCCTGAAATTTCATCATATTGATTCTACTAATTTAGTTATTCATAAATTTCAAAATATAATTTAATAAACAAAATTAAATAAACTTGTTGAATTTTACATGAGCATCAATTCTAAATGTATTATTCAACAATTCATCTATCATAGCCATCACCTATGCAACTAATGTAGGCTATGTAGCTACATCTCGAGCACTCTAATAATTTTACATTCAAATAGCACCTTAAGCACCACAATGGTGTGGTGGAGCTCGAGGCATACACATTTCTTCCATATCAGGGTCTACTAGAGGCCTAACAAATTGTATAATGGTCTGGGTGAGCGAGCTAATCGACCCCAGCATGTCCACCTCTAAACTATCCTTAATAATGGAAAGAACAACAACATGCTTCACCATGGGTTTGGCCAAGGGTCTTAGTGCTAATTGTGGATTACATTGTATAGCAGGTCTATCATGTGTGGAGCCCCCACCTCTACCTTGAAAGTCTAAGATGTCAAAATAATATGGCATCTTATTGAAGAAAAACTCACAATAGAGTTTACTCAAAAATTATTATGGTACCTCATGTTTATTGCATTTAGGTTGGTCAAATACCATCCATCACCACTCCTAAAATTATTTTTTAATTAATTCATGGTGGCACCAATGGATGGGGAACCTCCTACTTGCATAAGATAAAGGTGCATTGGTTCTTGGGTCCGTGAATAGGGCACAAAAGTCAAATTTTCTAATTTTTTGTTTTTTCACATTTATATATGATAAACCACTAGCATAAAATTATCTCATCTCATGCCCATTATTTAACCAAAAATTTATTTTCTCACTCATTTCTCCTACATGAGATGCAATTGAATTCAATGATTTGGAAATCCCTCTCCTATAAGGGCGGGTTTCGGCATGCTCAATTAATCTTCCAATTAATTATTCAATGTCTCTTTTATTGTTTTCAATTTTATTCAAGATATTTTCTTCTGCTCCTTGAGGATTCCTATGAATTTATGGATGGGTTTCAGGTTGTTCTTGTATAGGAGGCTCTTTGTGAGGGGGTGATTGTGAATTATCAATGTTTGGAGGTGGAGATTCATTCCCTAAGAATTAGAACAAAGTTTTATTAAAAAAACCTATTTCAATCTACATTCAAAATCAAATTTGAAATAAAAACAATAAAAAATACATACCTCTTCACAATATTTGACCTCTTTGATGTGTTTGTAGTATCCTCATGAAGAATTACAAGCTAAGAGTGCAAAAAATGGAAGAGATTTGTTGAGTGTGAGTTTCAAAGCTAAAAACCTCAAGCCAAGCTATAGGTTGAAAATAAAATGAGGTTTAGAATGCAATATTTTGTTTAAAATCACCTTTTTCATTTGGTGCTCTCCAAATTTGGCATGTGCCAAATGCTCTATTTTGATGTTTTTTTATTTTTTTTCTAATTTGGCATCAAAATTGTGTCATAGATTGGTGCACTTACCCTGTTAGGATTGAATGTTGCAAGAAAAAATCCCAACAAAAATAAAATACATCTAGTGAATAGAAGAAGTATGTTGAGGTGAAGAAATCTAATGAAGAAAAGAAGTTGGTTGTAGACAAGAAGGATAGCGAATCAATTTTTACCAACATAAGAAGCATAAAACAAGAACTAATTTTGATGGATTTACAAGAGTGAGAGATCTGAGGAAGCCAATACAAAGAAGATACCTACATCCAACTCAATGAAATGATATGATCAAGCACTCTTCATAATTTTATGGGTATTTCTATACTTGTAATCAATTTGGTCATAGGGCTAGAGAATGTAGAGAAGTTCTTGAAAGTACAAAATGTGTAAGAAAAAACCATTTTTCCCCTTTAATGGATGTGTGTAATATGTTACAACTACAAAAAATTTGGTCATATAGCTAGAAACTATAGAACAAAACAACATAAGACCAAATGTTTAGTCTTAGAAGAAAGACATACTTCCCAAAATGAAAAAGGAATCTAAGGTTCATTAGAAAGATGAATAGAAGGTTGAAAAGGAACCTATGAAGGTTTGGAAGGAGAAATATAAAAATCCCACATAATCAATGATTGCAAAACAACATTTCACGTGAAAAAAAAAAATTTGTGGGTAATTGATAGTGGATGATCTAGGCATATGACTATCTAAGCAAAAGAAAATTCATAAAAATCAAGAAATTTAAAGAAAGATGAATTATTTTGGGTGATAACTTTCCTTTGAAGATTTGTGGCAAAGGAATCTTGTGCATAAATGGGGAAAATTGTAGCAAATATTTCCTATATGTTGAAGGTTTGGAACACAACCTTTTAAGTGCCATCCAAATGTGTCACAATGGATATAAGATTACATTGAACTCAAAAGGATGGAAGATAAGAAAGAATCGTAAGGAAATTGCACAAGGAGTGAGGATTGACAACAATATTTACAATCTTAGTGAAGTGAAAGGTTAGAATTGTCAAATAAGTTAAGTAGATGAGATTTTGTTGTAGCATAGGAGATTGAGGCATGCCAATTTTGACAATCTAGTAAAATTATGTTCAATAAGACTAGTTAGTGTTGAATACCAAATATACTGAGGGGGGGGGTGAATCAGTATCTTATTAAACTTATTGAACAAACACCATCAAATTACTCCAATGCATATAATAGTAAAAATGAGCAACAAAATTAACAGAACATAAAAGCATAGAACACATGAACACTAATATTTTGTGTGGAAAACTGAAAATGGGAAAAACCATGGTGAGGATTAGCTCACAATATAGTATAACTGGTTGTAAGATATTAGAAATGTGGCTCACTTCCGGGACTCGCTATCCAAAATGAGAGGCTCACTAACTACAAAGATACAACATAGAAATGGCTTAGATCCAAAAAATGAACTGATAAAGTTACACCTAACAAGTTTTGATTCAGTTCCTTTGATGCTCAATAAACCAAATTTACACACTTCATCATCTTTGCATACTTGACTCTCTTTGGTTCACACTTCACTTTCACACAATCAATTTGGAAATTGTCCAATATATATATTTGATTCATCCACAAGCAACAATTAGGTTATCCTAATTAGATGCATCCCTTATTCACCAAAAAGACTAACTATCATCTTCAAGCTTGTACAAAAATTTCCCAAAAATAATTCAAGTGTGTAGTGTGCTACAAGATGTTGGAAAGCACCTAAGATAGGTCACAAATACATTTGCAAAAAAAAAAAAAATCATTATAAGATCAACTAGAAATTAGCTTGGCTAGAGATAGACCTAATACCAAAATGCAACAACAGAATAATGCCAACTCGCCATACGAGCACCTATACACATGAGATTTTGAACTTACAAGCTTCTAACATCCAAAAATAGTTTCCCAAAACTACAAGCAATAATAATCATCAGCAGAGAATTGCAGACCAAAATACCAAAGGATAATAACTACATACTAGTTCAGAATATCAGATCAAGCTAGAACTGAAACTTACAATTGCAACTCATATAACATGGTGATATCAATGACAACAATCTTCCAATAGTTATAAATATTCCTAAAATAACTAAACCTGCAAATACCATTTTCAAAGAATGCTAGTAGGGAAAAAAAACAAGGGTCAAGTTTCAAACAAAGGAGTACTTAGCTATGAAACCCTTACAATTATTTCATATTGATCTGTATGGTCCCACAAGGAAAAGAGGACTGAAAAAGTGAAAAACATTTCATGTTGTTGATTGATGACTATACTAGGATGGCATGGATAACCTTTCTAAAGGAGAATTCAAAGGAATTTGAAGAGTTTAATATATTCAGAGCCTTGGTTGATAAGGAGACCAATAGAAGAATCAAGTGCTTAAAATAAAATAGAGGAGGAGATGTCACATCAAGTGAGTTCATTAAATATTGTGAAAAACATGGAATCAAATGGAAATATTCTATGCCAAGAATTCCACAATAGAATGTAGTTGAAAGAAGGAATAAAATGGTTAAAAATATGGCTAGAGAATTGTTGAGTTAGACCAAATTGGTAGATGTATTTTAGAAAGAAGCAATCCATACTACAATATCCATTCATAACAGAGCTCAAATAAGAGAAACAATGGTAATAATCCATATGAACTATGATATGGCAAGCCTGCATCTATCAAGTATTTCAAGGTGTTTGGTAGAAAATGATACATAAAGAGAAAAGATGAAAACTTCAGAAATTTCAATTCCAAATGTGATGTAGGAATATTTCTAGGATATTTCACACAAAGAAAATCTTACAAGTGTTATAACAAGAGGTTGCACAATATTGTAGAAAGCATAAATGTCAGAGTTGATGAAGAAATGAACCTTTTTAAGATTGGTAAAAAAAAAAATGAAATTGAATTAGTAGATGAAGAAGAAATTGATTTTAATGAAGAATATCCTAAAGAAGTAAATGAAAAGGAACTTGCAAGATATGTTCAAAAGGATCATCTTGTAGATCAGATTATTGGGGACAAAAATGGAGGAGTTCAGATAAGGAGAAGGCTATCAAAGAACAAGGAACAATTAAAACTCGTACTCTTGTCTTGAATTGAGCCAAAACATTACTATGAGGCCAACAAGGATGAAAGCTAGATAAAATATATAGAGGAAGAGCTTGATGTAATGGGGGAGGTCCTACAATCTCACTAAACACAATTACAATCAGTAATCACAATTATCAAGTCACAAACTCTCACAACTCTTTACTTTCACTAGATCAAGGTATCTCCTTGTAGCATAGCAAACCCAATAAATTGGGTATATCTCCTAGGTATTGTCCTTTCACATCAAGACCAACAAGGTTTCAAACACCCATTTTGGTGTACATAAACATATCAACAATTCACTATTTGTTCCTTTGCAACACTTTCTCCAAAAACAACTTTCTACGCTTTTTATCCTTCTAACTAGGCCAAATTCCCAAAGAACCTTGTCTTTAATCTATTCACCAATCTTCCAAAATACTAGGGAAGCAGTCTTCAAGTCTCCAAAGTCAATATTTCACAATTATTTTACAATTACACTCATTCACAAGTGTCAAAACAATAACCCTCTTTTTTACCCAAGAAACTAGGTTGTACTAAAAAACCAACTTCCTACCCATAAAATCTCCTGAAACCACTTCAATCAAGACCCAATAGGTCTTCAAACACTAAATATACCATTCAACCATGCTACCCCAAGCATTTACATACATTATCTTCACAAACTTCTTAATTTCAATGGGAAAACTCAAGTTTCCTCACTAGGGCTTCATGCCCAACCCATTATCAGATATCCCCCTACACTCACAAGAATTTCATGCATTTATTCCTATAAAATTCTACCCATTCCACTGAGGAACAGATCTTACAGAAGGTGGAATGGGCTTAAGTCATATTAGAAACTACAAACCCTTAATTACCTTGTTTTATGGCTGCCTAGAGGAAATGAATTATAAAAGCTTCCCAATGCATTAAAATGTAATAAAAACAATTCAAAATGGTTTCTCACACAAATGTACAAAATTTTTAGTAACTTTCCCATTGAAAAAATTAACTAATCAG
This sequence comes from Sequoia sempervirens, assembly GCA_007258455.2. Lineage (NCBI taxonomy): Eukaryota > Viridiplantae > Streptophyta > Pinopsida > Cupressales > Cupressaceae > Sequoia > Sequoia sempervirens. Next base: position 83,467 of record VDFB02036241.1, read on the forward strand.
GTGGTACACAAGCTGGTAACACCAAGAAAATTCAGAATTTACAAAAATATAGTGATTTTTATTGCTTCACTTTTTCCAAACTCCAAGATCCCTTTCAAATGATGATTTTCATTATTTATAGAATTTTTCCCTCCAAACTAACTGTTTAACTCCCTAAAATTTACTTTTTAAGTCTTATGATTGTTGATATCCCTCAATAATGCAAATTTGTAATTTTAGAACTTTTATATTTGACAACATTGCACCTTTTGCAGATTTTGCAAAATCAGCACTAATAACTTTCTAAACACCTAGACCTAACAAAAAATTGACTGATTACATCACAAAATGATCTTAGTGACATTATTTAAACAAAATTCTCTAATAATATATAACCTATACCTCAACAACTTAAATTAACAATTTTCAACTAATGGTGCCCCTGCACCATACACCCCACTTTTAAATATTTCCAAGTCTCTTGGAAAGATCCTTACTATTTGTCCTCCATTTTTCTCCACTTTCCTCTATCATCTTTTATTTCCTTTTCTAGGTTCATTTTTCTCTTCACTATCTTTGGCAACTTTGTCTTCACTTGTTCTTTGCTCCAACTATTCTTTCTAAACTATGGGGTGCCTTTCCACTTTCCATCTTCAAGTCTTGATGTCACATCTCCAAGTATATATGTATTCTTCCCTCCATCATCTTCCATTACTATCCTCTGTTCCTCATGCTTCATCCATTGTCTATCAACCCTCTCAACTACAACATTCTTACTATCAAACTTATATAGTTTTGTACCTTTTCTTCTATCAATCTCATCATCAACTGTAAACTCACTTTTTACTATCTCTATCAAACCTATACTTGTTTTTTCCTCTATCCCATCCTCATCATAATTTCTTGTATTTTCTTTCACTATATTTTCAACACCATCAACTATTGTCATGACATCACAACTCACTATCCTTTTCTTATTACAAACCTCTGTTCACTTGCTTAATGTCCCATCACTTTAACCATTTATTGACTATACTCTTACCACTTTCCCTGCCTTCTCAACCTCACAAACTTGTGCTCATACTATCTTCAATTATCCACTCACTCTTTTTTCCACCACAAGGAAACTTACTATTCCTACAAGGATCATATCACCTTTATCTTGCCTTTCCAAAGGCTCTTCAATCTTGCAATGTCTCGTCTTAGTTTGAGATACATTTCCACTTACCTTTTCCTTCCACCAAAAGAATTATTTTTTCCATTTGAATTCCTTTTTTTTTCACTCTTATTATCAACTCTATCATATCTTGTATTGGTTACCAAATCCATAATCTTACCTTCATCAAGAGTCACATATTCCCTTTTCCCAATCATTATGATTTCACCCTACTCTTTCTCCTCTTCATCTAATGGAGTTAAGATAAATGTTCTACCATACTTTTCATTTGTGTATGTGTTTTTCCTCCCATTGTATATGATTGACCTATCAAACTTGCATACCATTCATAAATAAATATGGAACCAATTCATTGGAAAGATTTCACAAACAACTTGATCCCTATACTATCCAATTTGGAGATCAATAGTAGCTTGCTCATTCACGACTATAGATTAGTGATTACTAATCCATGAGACTTTATAGGAATTTTCTATAGGACTTCTTTCCAAACACAATTTTTTGACCATTTCACTAGATACAAAATTATCAGTACACCCTAAATCAACTATTAATTTGCATAGCTTATTCTTGCATCTGTAGGATATCCTGAACAAGGCTCTTCTTTGCATTTTATCTTCCTCCTTGGAGGTATTCAAAACTTGTATTTTCATCATCAACATCTCTCCAACTTCAGCCCTTGGAGCCAATTTATTTGAACTTGAACTACTGTCAGCTTCATCGTCTTGAACTATTTGTGCTCTTCTTTCATTTTTCTTTTCTCCTCCACTTGAAGTTGATTTACCAATCTTCTTAGGGAACTTCCAAGCAGGATTTCCATATTGTTGACAATGATAACACCTACCAACAAAAGTGTTGGAATTCCTTCCACCTCCAAACTTTCCCCTTGTACCTCTATATCCCCCTCTTGATTCAGGTGCTTGGTATCTACTCTTATCATCATCTTCATGATCTTCTTTGAACTACCTTGTGCTTCTTCCTCTATTTGTGTTACCTCTACCCCTAGTCTTTCTTGTCTTCTCTTGATTCTATCCTCTTCCCTTACTACCATTTGGAAACATTCTTCTACTATCTTAGGAGGATTCAAATTAATCTCATTCTTATGTTTAGTCTTAAACCACTTAAATACCTAGCCACTCTTTCAACCTCATCTTCATTATGACCAGCCATAATGCATAATCTTTGAAATTCCTCAGTATATGACATTACATCCATCTTCCTTTTCTTTAAATCTTGTAATTTCATAAAATTTGGTATGGCATGATCTACTGGTAAAAACTAAGCCTTTACTTTTTCTACCATCCTATCCCAATAGCTTATTTTGGACTTTCCTTTCTTGACCTACTCTTAGAATTTCAATTTTGTGACTAAGAGATTCAATTTTTTCCTCATAGTATGCATATGTATCCAACTCTATGTTAAACCCTGCTTTGTGATATCCATATGGTAGATTATCCCTTAGTCCCATAAATTCTAAGAGAGCCTCATCATTTTTGAATGTATCTAGGATCAATGGTCCTTGTTGGTCGCAAGAGATGAGTTGGTGGTAAATGAGATTTAGTTTAGTGACTTGGTGGTTTGAATCAAATGACATGGAAGTGATTATGAAAAGGGAATAATCCTCAAATATCATATGTAGGTTAGAGATAGGGTCTTTGAAGGGACTACTAAGTGATACAGGGATCGAAGAGGAAGCATTGACCATTTTAACAGGAGTAGCTTTGCCAAGTATGGTTAACCTGGGAGAGGTACATATGAGACCAAGATTATTAATATGCTTCTTAGGAATGATAGGTTCTAACAGGTCATTATAATTTTTCCTGAGCTTCTCATTGTTGTTGTAACCCTAGCTAAACTTTAACTGTAGAACCTTGTTGTCCTCTTCCATCAAGAGAATGGTTGTAGGTCAGTTATCTTGATATATGAGACCTGAGACACCTTCTTCATCCACAACCTCTTTCCTCAAGTCTCCTCAAATTTTGAAAGTGGAAGTAGATGTTGTGAATGTCTTGGATGTTCCTTCACTAGATTGTGGTTTTCCATGAGATTTAGGAGATTGAGGTAACTCTCCCACAAAATATGTACCTTTTTGCAAGTTATAGTCCCCATAGAAATCATATCTAGTTATGACTTTGATATCTAGGATGTGTTTGGATGATAGGTGTCTTTGTCTTGGAAGTGGAGGCTAAAGTGGATGGATGAATATAGGGATATGTGGATCCCTTATCATTTTTTAGAACCTAGTAGGTCTTGTAGTACTTGGCTTCTAGATCCTTGTAGTAATAAAAAGTTTTGAGGTCACAATGGATTGTGCCTTCTTGATTTTGGTAAGGGAATTTTACAAACTAGTGGAAGGTAGATGTGACAACTTGCATCTTGTGGATCCATGGATGCCCTTTGAGAATATTATAGGGAAGCTCAAGGTCGAGGGCCTGACAAGTTGTTTCCATGATTGTTGGCCCCACTTGGATGGGGAGTTGAATGGTGCCTTGGGACTCCCATTCTTGGTCATCATAGGACTTGATGGTGATACCTTTCCCTTCTTCAATAACATCCTCTAAAAAACCTAGATCTTTATTAGTTGCAAGGTACAAATATTTAATCCTACACCCAAATCTATCAAAACTCGTTTGATTTTGTTCTAATGGACCAAGTGGTCGCGCCCACAAAAGGATATGAAAATAACAGTAAAACCTTTCCTGGGAATTGGAAATTCCATCAGGTGACTAATATCTCTCTCTGTGGACGTTCATTTACTTGTCAAACCAGGGGATGTATACTTTAAATGGCGCGGAAAAATATATGCACTAGGAACTAGTTTCAGTCAAATCTTAGCAGAAATAAATACTGGAAAGGAATTCTATCTATGCTACAGGAAGGTAATGCAAAATTATTTAACTCAACTATGATAGAAACCATAACAACTACAACTGAAACACAAACTATGGACTGGCCTTATGCTGCAAGAACAGGCACAGTGATGGACTCCCTATGCTGCAGGAGCAATAAAAAACTGAGTTTGTATAAAAACTTCAAAGATGAAAGCTAACTGAAGGTCAACATAAAAGAACAACTAACTAACTAGTTACAGATACTTACTAAGTGGGCCCCCTTAGCAAGCATCTACTGATTATGCAGATGCTAAACTTAGAACTTCATTGAACTTTATTCATGAAAACAAAATGATGTACAATTCTTTTGTTGATATGGAGACTAACAACAAACTCTGTCTCTTGTCAAACAGAAGCTGTCTTTCATTATCATATTAATTCTTACATGATATCTGCTACTCTATTTCTATCTTACTCTAACTATCATCTCCCTTCTCACTCGCATAGGAGGAGAACTTTATTTAAAAATTAGGAGAGCAACTGACTAACTAACCCTATCAAAGAAAGACGTGGAAGTAAAGTGTATCCCAGAATCAAGGAACAAACTTCATAAATGAATTTATGCGTTCAACCCGATCCAGAGAGAATCTAGAGCTCCACTCTTTCCAAATTGACTGTTATTAAAAATCTTTCCCATGGTTTCGGTCAAAGAGTCTTCGCCGGAGCTCCCTTGAAGTCGTGCAGGAAATGGACTTTATTGCAAGACCAAGATTGGCTACGCTTGACTCAATCATTCTTCAACAACCTGCGAAACAAGAGGTACAGATGCAAAAGAAAAGGCGTATGGAACATACACAATATCTATTCATTAATCACACATTTAAATCTATTTCATCATCCAAAAACTGTATATGATATACTAGTCATTTTAGGGGGTCAACAGGGCAATAAATGCAATCAAGTCAACACAATGAGCTACAGGAATATAAAAGTATCTTGCTATAGGAAATCCCAATAAAAGGTTCCAAAAGAGTTTAAATAGCCATGAAATAACAAAAGTAAAGGCATTTAAAAGTATCTTGCTATAGGATATCCCAATAAAAGGTTCCAAAAGAGTTTAATATATCTACTGGTTCATTTGAGAGCTGCTGTGAAATTTAAGGGACCATGTGGTTCTGAATTTCTTAATCGAACAGTTAATCTCTCCCATCTTTTCTCACTTCTGGTGTATGCCAGTCTCCAAAATGAATATGGTTGTGCCTGGAATTCATCATATACTTGTTTTCTGATATCAAATATTTTCTCTCTAGCTGAAACATTATTAATACCATATGTCAGAGCAAACCAATCTTTCAACATTGCATGGGGGTTTGAACTATGAAAGCGTAATGGAACAGGCTTTGTTTTCTCAACTTCCTCATATGTTTCCCACTGCCTACCATAATTTGTCTCATTTAATGCCCATGACATAAATGCTCTCAAATGAATATCACCAATATATAGAAGAGGATTCCATTATGTTTCAAATGGTATTAAAAATCCATGCAAATAGAATTCACACAGAGAATTCCTTAACCAGTTAGGGGCTTCCTAGTATGCTTCATAAAACTCTTTGGCAGTGTGAAGTATAGGATCTTGGTTTCTAGAAATTCTTATTAATTAGAACCATAAAAATTGTTCTTTAAGGCACAGAGCATAAACTCTGGGTGGCGGTCTGCATTCCATAATCTAACCAGTTACTTTTAACATTTTGTCCATTTTTTCTTTCAACTCAGCAATTTCCTATTTCTGACTTTCAATTCCCTTTTTCAATTTCTTCTTTTCTACTTCCCATAGAATTTGTTGTATGTCAGTCTGGGCTATGTGTCAGAAAGTTAGGGTTTGCAAAGTAACTGTTTCCCAATTAGCTTTAACATATTCCAGAAACTCAATTAAAAACGTCCTCTTATACACAACAATGGCTTTACAAATTGTAGGGTGGAATACAACTTCACTAGGTACATTCAATTATTCAGTCTGTTCTTGCTTTTGTTGCAAGATAAATTCTTCTTGTTGCTGTGGTGGAGAAGTTTGTGCTTCCTCCAAAAATTACATAGCAGCAGTAGCCAAATCATCAAGATTTGGTAACCCTTGCTCATTATGCCCTGTTTCTTTTGTCTCAACCTGTTTCTCCTCAGGAACGAACAAACTTTGAGCAGCATTCTTAAACACATTTTGAGAAACATTAAATTCAGACTCAACAGACCCTTCTAAAATTACAATAACCTCCGGTTGAGGTGAAGCAGGGGAGGTCTTAGATTGTTTCCTTATGGAAACCCTTCTTGGCACTGATGCGGCTGTAGGAGGTGTTCTGGTAGCTTTCCTCTTTCTGGTTTGTTCAGAGGGCTCTGCCCTACCAAAGGATGACGGTGAACTAGTAATAGCAACAGGTGTTGCTGTAGGAGAAACGGCTGTAGAGGAAGGTGCTGCAAGAGAGGAGCATTGCCTTTTCTAAGAATGAGGGTCAGATTCTAGGGACCCTTCTCCCTTTATTTTTCCTTTCTCTCTCCTAGTGGCAGACCTAGTTTGTACCCTAGCAGAGGATTCAGGTGCGAAAGCTACAAGACTAGGTGCTACAAGAGTAGATGACCCTTGCCCTGTTCTACTGGTAGATGCAATTTCTTTCTTCTTTCTTTGAGGTTGTCTAATTGGTGAACAATCTTCTTTGATATATATCCTATGAGTACAAACTTGAGGGTCTATTCCTTGCATGTCCCCATATTCCCATGCAAAATCTTTATGCTATTCTTATAGCATTTTTAATAAGACAACCTCTTGAGATTGTGACAACTTGCTACTGACATTCAAACAATGATCTGGAGATAATTCTATCTACTTAATGAGATTGCTTATAGAATCTACAAGTGATGTTTGTACCTCTTGTGGAAGCAAATTATGATAAATCACTGGAAGTTTAGGTAGTGAACTTTTAGAATCTGGTTGCTGTAAGAAACATTGTAAATGAGTACCATTTAGATCAGATGAACTACTCGTATAAGAGTTGTACTATAGAATTTGAAAAAACAAGGCATCCTCACTCTGAAGTGGTGAGAATGGGTCATTTTGAATCATCATTAATTGAACCAAAGAATTGGCTTCTTCAGTTTCTTCCCCCACATCTAGCCAAACAAGTTGGGAAAGATCTAGTTGAGGTCTAGCAGACGGATACAGAGCTAATTTCTTTGTGGACTGTCCATCAGAAATAGTCATATCTCTAGAGCGACATCCTATAAAAGCATCAACAGTTGCTAACCATGGTCTTCCAAGGATAACTGGATACCCTCCTAAAGTTGCCTTAACTGATAATATTGTGAAATCAGCAGGATACTCCCAAGATTCAAGAGTGACAATTACATCTTCCACTATCCCATCAAGTTTAACTGTGGAACTGTCTGCAAGCTACAGAACTATGGGTGTAGACCTAATGTTTGAAATGTTCAGGGAGTCCATAGTATGCTTTGTCATGACATTAATGGTAGAACCTAAATCAATCAAAACAATTTTTACAACTTGGCCATTTATATGTATCTGCACTACAGGACTTCCAGGGTCAATATACTTTGGAATGACTACATTTCCCAACATTATATCAGCCAATTTTCCTAAGACATGAATTTTTTGAGGATCCTTTTTCTTTCATCCAGGCTTCTTCAAATAGGCCTCTTTAATAGCTTTTCTAAAAATGGGAATATCTTTAATAGCCTGAAATAAAGGGATTTGAATCTGTACATTCTTGAGCTGATCTAGAATGTCAAAAGTGGGTTCTTCCATGGATTTAGATGTAGTACTTTGCAACCTTTGAGGAAAAGGTGGGTTGTCTTGATTTTGCAAAATAGGCTCCTTAGAAACTGTATCAGTTATGGGCATATGCTCAACACGAACAGCAGGTGCAGTAGATTCTTCAAGGGGAGAATCTAGTATTTCAGTAATCAGAGGTGGTTTTGGAGTAGGTAAAGTGGTTCTAGACCTCAAATGGATGTCATTAACATTTAAGGCATAAGCTTGATATTGGTTGGCATCAGCAAGATATGCGGGCTGCTGTGGCTGTTGTTGTTGCTTATTGGTGGGATTTGGCAACGGCTGAGCAGGCAGAGGTGTTTGTTTTGGAGGTCCAGGATTTGTGGCAGTTGTTGTAGGAGGTGGCAGAAGGGCCTATGGTTGTGGCTATGGAAGCTGCAGGAATCCAGGGGACTGGTTTTACCACTGTTGAGAGCCTCTCCATTGAGGATTTTACTGCCAATTTCCTGAAGGTGGGGTCCATTTCCCTTGTGGCTGTTGCTAACCTCCTTGAGGAGATTGCCATTGAGGGTTCTAATAATTAGGCCAATTTTTTTTAGGGAGGTTCCAGGGTGGTGGTGGTCCATATGCATGTTGCCATTGGTTATTATAGCTAGAATAAGGATTACCAAAAGTTAAAGGATCTTGAGGCATACCTTGTCTTTGGGCCCATAGTCTTCCTTGTGCAACAAAAAAAACTTGGTCATCATCACCTTCTACTGGCTTAAAGTCTATAGGTATTTTCCTGGCTTCCAAATTAGCCACCACCTTGCATCTGTAGTCATGCTTCTTCTGTCTATAGTATGGACAAAACTCGGCCAAAACTACCTCAACCTCCTCATGTTTCCTTTGGGCTTGCATAGTGTCCAGTTGTGTAGCCATATTATTAATGATGTCCTGCTTGAAGTTAGATAGCAAATTTGTTATCTCCATCTGGGAAACTCCACCAGAAGAAGACTTCCCCACTGTAGCATGATGACCTTGACCTTTCTTAACTATTGCTCGAGAGTAGTTAAGACATATTTTCTTTATATCATCCCAAGGCAGTTGGGTTATATCACCTCCTCCCATCAGGTCCAAGGCGTCTATATAGGCATCACTGATTCCCCTTAGAAAGAGTAGTTTCTGAGAGTCCTCATTGAGAGTATGGTTTGAGTTCCTTTTGAGTGAAAAAAAAAACCTGGAAATATAATCTTCCAAGCTTTCATCCTCCTTCTGCTGAATTCGGAATATGTCATCACCTTTGTTGGCGCTCTTACAATATTCCTTATACTTTTCAAGGAATTTCATCTGCATGGCTGCCCAACTATCGATGACGCTTCTTCCCAGACTCATGAACCACTTGAGAGCTTCTTCCTTCAAGGTGGAAGGAAATAAATTTAGTTTATGAGCGTCTGTGTTGTAGTCATAACTAAGACAAAGGACATCAAATTCAAACAGAAATTTTTTGGGTCCTCCGTAACTAGGCCATAAAACTTTGGAAGCAAGGAAGAGGGAATGTTTTTAAGATTGTCAATATCTCGCTGGGGAATAATAGGGAACTCAAAAGTAGGAGGTGGATTATTTGGTGGATTATTTGTCATGTTTGGTTGCTGGAATAATAGAGCGAATGGATTTTCCTTAGGTTTGTTGTCAACTGGGTCAAATGTTAGTTCAATAAATAGATTTTTAGGGAGGAACCTTCCCAGTGCGTGTCTTCTTCTTCTATGCATGCAATACAGTGAGTAGTTGCTTGAAAGATCTAGAAAATTTTACTAACAAGCTAAAATAATGAATTTTGAAAAACTCCTAACTGGATGCCATCCCTGGCAACGGTGACAAAAATGGTCGCGCCCACAAAAGGATATGAAAATCATAGTAAAACCTTTCTTGGGAATTGTACATTCCATTAGGTGACTAATATCTCTCTCTATGGACGTTCATTTACTTGTCAAACTAGGGGATGTATACTTTAAATGGCACGGCAAAATATATGCACTAGGAACTAGTTTCAGTCAAATCTTAGCAGAAATAAATACTGGAAAGGAATTCTATCTACGCTACAGGAAGGTAATGCAAAGTTCTTTAACTCAACTATGATAGAAACCATAACAACTATAACTGAAACACAAACTATGGACTGGCCTTATGCTGTAGGAACAGGCACAGTGATGGACTCCTTATGCTGCAGGAGCAATACAAAACTGAGTTTGTATAAAAACTTCAAAGATGAAAGCTAACTGAAGATCAACAAAAAAGAACAACTAACTAACTAGCTACAGATACTACTCTGCTACTTTGTTTCTATCTTACTCTAACTATCATCTCCCTTCTCACTCGTGTAGGAGGAGAACTTTATTTAAAAATCAAGAGAGCAACTGACTAACTAACCCTATCAAAGAAAGATGTGGAAGTAAAGTGTATCCCAGAATCAAGGAACAAACTTCATAAATGAATTTATGCATTCAACCTGATCTGGAGAGAATCTAGCGCTCCACTCTTTCCAGATTGACTGTTATTAAAAATATTTCCCATGGTTTTGGTCAAAGAGTCTTCGCCAGAGCTCCCTCGAAGTCGTGCAGGAAATGGACTTTACTGCAAGACTGAGATTGGTTGTGCTTGACTCGATCATTCTTCAACAACCTGCGAAACTAGAGGTACAGATGCAAAAGAAAAGGCGTATGGCACATACATGATATCTATTCATTAATCACACATTTAAATCTATTTCATCATCTAAAAATTGTATACAATATACCAGTCATTTTAGGGAGTCAACAGGGCAATAAATGCAATCAAGTCAACACAATGAGTTGTAGGAATAAAGTATCTTGCTACAGGATATCCCAATAAAAGGTTTCAAAAGAGTTTAAATAGCCATGAAATAACAAAAGTAAAGGAATTTAAAAGTTTATCATAACATCCAAATTATGAGCACATTTTAAGCTCATCACCAAGACCTTAAGGTGAAGTGCACAATTACGTGATGGTTGAGTTAGGAGTTCATTCTTGGATAATGTAAGGATAGGTGGTGTAGTTATGTGTCTGACCATAGCTTGAAATTGGTCTATGTCAATGTTGGTGGGGATGGAGGATGTCACCAAGGATTTCTCTAGAATATCCCTATGTGCAGGCAATATTATAAGCAACCCCGTCATGGAGATTTGGGTGGGTGTCTTTTTCAATTGTTCCAAGATGTTACAAAAACTAGGGTTAGATTTTGAATTGGTAGGTGGATCCCTAGGTGGTGGTGATGGTCCTGGGATAGAAATATACTCACTACATATGGTGACTCCATACTCGGCTTTGGGTCCTTTAATGTTGATAACCGTTACAGATTCATCCAATGATGCTACAACATGGTCATAGATATGGTTTACATTGGTGTAATTCTTTCCTTTACCATTGTTGTTTCCTTTTTTGTGATCCAACATGGGATTTGTGTATATCTTGAGATCTTGATTTCCTATTGGTTTTTCAATAGTTATGACTTTATCATTGATGATATATTGGATAAGATTTTTGAGTCTCATAAAACTAGCTATTGTGTGTCCCTTGATTTTGTGAAAATGACAAAGGTGCTTCTCATTATACCAAGGTGGTTTAAATTGAGGTTCTTGGTAATTTTCATAGATGGGTAGTGTGATGAGGTTTGCTTGCACTAGCTATTGCATGACGGATTCAATGGGTTCCCCTAGTGGCATATAATTGTGTTTTAGTTGAGTTTTCACATTGTTTATTGTTTGATTGTTTGGTTGTTGTTGTTGTGGTGGGTTTGTTTGTGTGGTGTTTTGGTGAATGGGTTGTTGTGCATTGATTTTTGGTTGGTGAGTGTTTTGTTGAGGGTATGTTTTCATGTTTTTTTTTGGAGCAATAATAACAACTTTGGCATCAACAACACCATCATTGGTAACATTTTTAGTTTTAGCCCATTTGTGAGGTTTTTCATTGTAGCTTGTTAATGGTATATTGTCTTGGTACATGGGTGTGCACCCTTGTGCTATGAGGGATCTTTCAATGTTGAGATCCTTAGGGATCAGTTGGTCATATGTCATAATGCATTGCATTTTCAAATGGAAGGACAATTCCACTTCAATATAGAGATAATGGTTCCAATTTGTTGTTACTTTGGCCGGCTCTAGATCTCCATCATTATAAGAAAGGTGAAAATGTCTCTCCCTTATCTTGTTTGAGGCTAGATAGTTCCTCTAGGATTACATCCATGTCTAGGTTAAATGAATAGTTTTCTATGAATAGGTCCACAACTTCTTGGAACTTTTTGATTCTGGGAGGTAAACAATAGAACCATTCCATTAAGGGTCCAACCAAAATTCAAGGGAAGAGTTGCATCAGATAGGAATCCTCATAGGCTACTTCCATGTGATGTATGTGGAATTCTCTGATATGATCCTCAAGATTTCCTTTTCCTCTGTATTTGTTGAATTTTTGTATTTTGAATCCTAATGGGAATGAAATTGTAGCAATATTCCTATCAAATGGATAGGGGCACAAATCTTGTTGGGTGTATGATTGTTTTCACTTTTCTAGATTGGATATCATGTATTTTTTGTGAGCGAAATTTGACTTGTGTGGAAAGATCAACTTGTGGATTGGGTGATGGAATGTGTGTGTTTTGGGATGGTATGGTATTCTGGGTAAATGATGGGGTGGCATGTGTTACTTGTGTTTTAAGGTTCAAGGAATTTTGTTGTGTGTTTGTGAAGGGTTGTTGGAAGATTTTTTGTGTGAGAAATGCTTTTCAGTGTGCATGTTGTTGTTGTTGTTTTTGTGCCAATAGTTCCTATTGTTGGGCCTATTTTTGTGTTATTTTTTGTTGTTGTGCTATCAACACTTGTTGTTGTGTGTGGTATTGTTGTAAAGCTTGTTGTTGTAACAAGTATTTCACTTGGGATTGAGCTCGAACCTATTGTTGTGCCTATTGTGCATCTTATTGATGTTGTAGAAAAGCTTGTGCTTGGACTTGAGCTTGAGCTTGTGCTTTGGCTTGTGCTTGAGCTTGCTATTATTGTAGTAAATATTGTGTTTATACTTGTGCTTGGGATTGAGCTTGAGCTTATTGGGATTGTAATTGTTACAATTCCTTTTGGTAAGCTTGCTAAATTACTTGCAATGTGATGCTATATTGGTTTTTGGCATTAGGATTTAGAGGTGGAGGTGGA